>JAJOZX010011121.1:0-87500 GCA_023014485.1 Bathynomus jamesi | reverse complement strand
CGGAAAAACACTGTATTTGTAAATTCAAACTGAACGGAATTTAAAGAAGACTATGCCGTAAGGTGGAGTAATCTCCCCAAAAATATTACATAAAGAGAAAATATTTTGGGGGAGCTGAAGCCTACAAGCTCTCCCTCCTCCTCGATACACTTTTGTATGATATATATGTAACATTTTAGCTGGTATAACAGTGAGAGAAAGTAGCAACAAAATTCTTAAATGCTTACTTCAAGTAATCTTCAAATACACCAAGGTTATACTAAATTTGAGAAGGTCATTCAAATTCAGATTTCTCGTTAGGTCAACTTGGTTCAAATGAATGATAAAATATTAATTGAAAGTTACAGTATGAACCACAAGAGTAATATGTTGGGCATACTCAGTGGTGTAGTGCTAAATAAAGAAGTGAGGGAACGCATTTTGAAAGTGTTACTCAGATGCGGGGGGGGACAATGGCGAGCGCGGCGAGCACATACAGCTGGGGGTCCGGGGGCACTGTAAGCCCCCCTGGAAATCTTTTGAAATCTGACCAATTTCAGGGATATTTTGAGGTCATATGCACTGGATATTAGGATATATTCCAAGGTTGAAGATGCAGTATTTCCAGTGTCATTAGATATACGACATCCAGTACGATCAATAAAAATAGCTAACAACTGGAATGATTAACTAAAACAAAGTTAACAACTGGTACGCCGTGGTGACTGTTTCATCAGATCTTTATAGGCTAGCATTGCCTCAGTCGAAGCTAAAAGAAATGAAGCAGTTAATGATTCTTTCTCATATTTCTTCTAGGGGTGGGAATTAAAATTTCATGACGTTAGAGATTTGTAAGTTCGGATTTATTTGAATAGTGAGGGAACGCCGTTCCGTCTACCAAAAAAAGTAAGGGAACGCCGTTCCCACGCGTTCCCACAGCACTACACCACTGGGCATACTTGCTCCTGTTCGAAACCTTCTAAATAAATCGAAGAAACGTACATAGGCCTAACTTCTAATTACTCTAAATGGGACCCTAGTTCTGGTGGTGGGAAACTCAAAGAAGGTGTAGGCATGCAACACTACAATCAGTTAAATAGTCCATTAGGGATATTATAGTGTTCCTTCAGCTTCCATTATAGTCCAGTGGAATAAATGTGCTATCTAATACAAACATCGTAGAAAATTATTATTGTAATAGAACACTCTTAATGTATTGGAGCGGAAGCAATATTGGAAAATTGCTGCGTAATATCATCTTATAATAACAATGCCATCTTACTTTCTATTAGGGATCAAAGATATAAAGTTTGTCAGCAATTGAAACTCAGCTTTTCTGAGTCTATTCTTAAACAATAAAGCTTAGGTCATTCTTCATCGGAAAAAAAACTGTATGTTAAACAAGTGCATAACTAGGGAAATGTTCTGAAATGAACGAATATTATGCTTTTGAACGAATGAACGGCTATAAAAAGATAGGGTCGTCGAAATGTGATTATAATTCAGATGATTCATTTCTTTCGCCCGAAAAGTGCATAACAGTTACCCATTTGAAAATAAAAAACAATTCCCGTGTGTAGAGAAGGTAAAACACATCGTAAACATAGTTGTATTTATAGTTAAAAATAGCACAAATTTCGCTGCACATGACAATTTCATTAACATTGTTATTTTAACTTATTTTTACGGAACGCCTTAACGCTGATGATGGGTTCTGTCGACGCGATTTCTCCATTATACGTATGTGCGCGAAGTCTCCCACGAAATTTGATATAAAACACTCTCGGTTAAAATTCATTTTTAAAGAACTTGTCAGTCATTCTCGTCACGTAATGCATGTTTGACCTTCCTCGCAGTCTCTCAAGAGTCCAATAATTACATCGTTTATGGGCGAACCTCAATCATAATTAATGAAAAATTAAAGAAGATTACGCGTCCGGTGATGTATATGTATATATATATACCAACACACACACACACACACACACACACGCACACACTGTATGTGTATACCAGTATACATTAAATTCTCCTTTATAAGTGCGCACTAATTAATTTTAATACCTTAAGTATTGTTTTAATACTACGTTTCTTATTTTTATGGTCCGCAACGTTAGAATAAGGTCGTAGTTAATTAAATGCAATGAAACATATATAGAGTATAAGAAGGGAAATTTAATTACAAATCTACTGAGTTTTACATAACATTCTTGCGTGTTTCTCCGAAATAATCAAAACTCCTTTGTTGTATTTTTTTGGAAACTTCAGTTAATAAGATTGTTCGTCTAAAAAAATGGTTTTTGCTATTCATTTGTCTTTCAAATAAGTACTTATCGTTAAACTACAGAGTAGAGTGATGCATTTGTCTTTTCAATGAAGGCGTTATGGAGGAATAGACATTTGCATGATTGCACTTTATATTTTTTAAGTTTTCTAAAAGCGAGTTTGGGAAAATTTAATGTGTTTTAAGAAGCTGAATAAATTAAATTAATTATATTTTATTTTATTTCACGCACGCACAGCTCCACATACTCACGCCCACATCCATATATATATATATATATATATATATATATATATATATATATATATATATGTGTGTGTGTGTGTGTGTGTGTGTGTAATGTATAGGAATTTTATTGGTTTCTGAGCATATTAAAATAAAAGATGTTCTCAGCATTACAGTATATGCATTCACATATCAAATTAATAAAGTATATAACGTCATTAATGATATCAGAAAATACAGCATCGAAAACGCAAGAGTTTCCACTATATACAAGCAGAGACCCGTAAAACGTTTGCGGTCAAATTAGTATCTTTATTGCAACATCAATTCTTTAAATACAGGATTTCTAGTTAGTCTTTCACTAAACGCTTTAGGAGAATCAAAACTTCTCACTCTAGAAAAGCCTACATACTACGTGTGAAAACAGGCTTAGGAATATAAATACAAAACATCTGCGGTCAAATTAGTATCTTATCAAGGCAGCCAGAGAGCAATCCAGCAGAATTATCAAGACGCTATTGCAATCGTAACAAAATTTGGGAAGCCGGATCTATTTATTACGTTTACTTGCAATCCAAGATGGACTGAAATCTCTGAAAGCACTGAAGCTATCAAAGACCAGAACACAGTCCGGATATTGTTGCAAGAGTTTTTCACATAAAACTAAAACAGCTGCTTCATGATTTAACAATAAATTTATGTTAGGTTAGGTTAACAATTTTCTTGTTCTTGTAAAAAATGCACTTGGCTTTCCGAGTACATGTTTTATTGTTTTATTGTTGTATTTATTGTTATCCTATATTTTTTCTTCTATGAACTTTTTCTATATCTGGCTTCGTTCAATTTCACTGTATTTCGCTTAGACAGACCAAATGGAACATTTTTCTTCTATAAACTTTTTCTCTATCTGGCTTCGTTCAAAAGTTGCGTGAGTGCGTCTGCGCACGCGTGTGCAAACGAAAAATAAATACCCTTCAGATCCTTCCAGAACAGAGACCTTTCCAACAGTGTGAGGATGAGTGCTGTATGTTGAGCATTTCCAAGTAAAACACTGGACAGACAGAATCCCAATTTAGCCCAAAAATGAGACCTTTGCAAAAGTGACCTTGTTTTTTATTCACTAGTTACCTGTGATTTAAGTAACTCAACATTTTTAGAAGCAATCTCCTATTCTGAATGTGACGAAAGGTGTAACTACTTAGGCCGTATGCCCAGCGGACCAGTTCTGCCAGAACAGTAAATTGAGAAAGTTAGACCTAAGCCACGTTGGGAAATGCAATTTGCCTAGGTTCTTAGAAGGGACTGTCTTGAATGTTCATTAAGGAAAACGAGGCAAAGTGCACCAGTTGGGTTTGGGATTTCGAGTGTTGTATCTGTTTCGTTGCTTTTCCTTTTGTTTTGATGTTATATTAAAGAGTGAAAGAGACTAGGCCCGAGGTCTTGGCATGCTTTTATTTTTTATTTTTTTACAACGCGGCAGCTGTTATTAAAGGTTCCACGAACGTACGAGGTCCGTCACCATGAAAAGGTAGTACCATCGCGTCCCCATTAAGGATGTGCAGGTCTAACTTCATTGAGCTAAGTAACAAAGAGAGAACAACTAGGCTATTCGCTACCAAATATAACCAATATACCAATATAACGTGGCCATTAATAGGCCACGTTATAAAATTACATAATTGCTCAGATACGACTGTTCTATAATTCGAATTACAACATAAAACAGACTTTCTCAACCGATAGCCATTGCTAACTTAATTGTTGGAAAAAATGTTAGAACCAAGTATGCAGTAAAAAAGTCTCAGTTTCGACGAAGTGGAAGAATAAATGTTAGTATGTAGGAATGGATGTACGGGTTAGGTGTAGTGAAGTGAAATATATGAGCCATTCACAGGTGACCCACATATTAAGATATTAGAGGAGGTTAGACATGTCTGACTTTTGACCTCTAGATTTGACCGATCAGTTGACCTCAAAGACTCAAATATGCACCCAGTGTCTTCGAGACTCAGAAAATATAGGATTGTCACACATTTCTTCCTCCAGGGAGCACACAGTTACATTCTTTCATGTCACATACATAAAATCTAAAGTTTCTAAGGTAGTTTCAATCGATTTACTTAAACGCGCATGCGCGACCATTAAAAAGTATTCGATAAAAATTCATTATGATTTTCGAATTCACGAATTCAGCACACTCGGAGATACGGAAAATCTTTCAGTTGGACTATTTCCATAACCCTTCTCCCATTCCAGACACATCTATTGTGCTCTCACCATTAAAGGTATAGCGAATCCTGAGCTTGAAAAAATTTATTCTGTTGAAGACAAGAACCCCATTCATGGTAATAGAGAGCCGTAAGACGCTGATTTGACCCTTTGCCACCAAAATCTCCAGATATAGACCCCACAGAAAAAGTATGGGCCTATATCACGCGAGAATGGCAACCGCAAGACATAAGGACTAAGGAGGGATTGGTCAGGCACCAAAAGAAGTTTGGAAAGGTGTTTGTTATCACCCAACAGTTTGTCAAAACCAAGCGGATTCAATGACAAGAAGACTAGACTAAGTAATTGACTCAAGAGGAGTACATAGTATTAAACATAAATTATTTTATTAGCGCTAATGTGAAATATATCGTTCTTGTTAATATTATATTAATCTCATTATTAATATTATTAAATACTATTATCATTTATGTTAATATAATTATGTTAATACTATTAATCTCTATTATCCTTCTTTGCTCCTTTTATTCTTCTTTCCTTTCCCATCCCCCAAAGTCTCCTTACTGCTTCGGATCTTTGTATTCTTAGTGACAAAATAAATAATTCATGGCATATGAAATATTTTGAATGTTGACACACTCTTATTCGTGACTGTACATTATATATAAATTAAATCAGCGGTTCCTAAAGTGAGGTCCACCATAAGTTGCAGAAAAGGCATCTGGTCAGATTCGCCAACCAATAAAAGTTTCCCAACAATCACGAGGGGGTATGGCGGATGTTAATGGACCATTTTTGGCTTCTGGGTTTCTCTCCGTGAGTTTTCTATTTTTCTTGTAATTTTTGTTTGCCTTCTTTTACATTTTTAGAATTGGAGTAATAAACTTTAATGATTATTTAAATCTCCGAGGGTTGTGGTTTTCCTCGATATCTCCAGTGGAATGCAATCCGGAACCCTGATAATTACTGGATAATGCTTATTTTTTGGTACAAGTTTAAAATGTAAAACGATTTGGAGATACTAAACACAAAAAGTGTCTGGGAAATTTCTTCTTATATCAAAAGGGTCCATCCCCTACAACAGTTTAAGAACCACTGCTCTAAATAAAGACTGTAAATGAATAAAGCTTTAAAATGCTTTTAAATAATAAATGGGGTCTTTTCGGTCTGGGGGACTGTTACAGATTTTTACGAAACTTAGCAAATCAATTATTTATAAATTTTATCCTAAGGAAGTGTAAGTTAGGTTAGGTTAGATTAAGTAGGTTAGGTTAGGTTTAGTTAAGTTACGTTAGGAATTAGACATTTCCTTAGGATAAAATTTGTAAAAAATTGATTTGCTAAATTTCTTAAAAATCTGTAGCAGTCCGCCAAATCGAAAAGATTCAATAACTGAAAGTGTAATAAGCAGATATACAAATTAAATATGTGTACATATATTACCTGAGCCGAAGTATTATTTTAAATTGCAGAACGGCTGAATACATTAACGAAATCGTATAAGCAAAATATTGAACTTAATTTTCTCATGTTTAACCCCTTCACTCCTTCGCGCAAAATATGTGATATTTAACATTAGTTGCTTTGACGTACCAGGTACATCAAAAGAGTGAAGTGATTAAGTGCTCTATACATATTTACTCAATGCAAATGAGGACTTGAAATCATGAAAGTTGAAAAGATTAATTGACTTTATTACTTTATTATCAAAGTCCGCAAAGTGTAGGATTAGACAAAAAAAAGAATTACACATGCCTGCGATGGTTTTGTTGTCCGAAATATTTCACCACTTATATAGTAATTTTTGCACGCTGATTCAGAAAATAATATTCATTTTTCGCCATCACGTCACGTACAGATTTTTCACAAAATGTCATATTTCATATTACGGTACATATGTAAGTAATTTTCATTAAAATTGACTCAATTAAATTTTGATTAAAAACTACTACCCATAAATGCTTCCAGATCAGAAGTGACGTCATAGCGTCTTCTAGAACATTCGAGAAACGCACCGCTAGTATATAAGTGATTGACAAGCCACGAGATGAGTCAGTCTGTCTAGTGCGTGCGAGGTTATGGTTCTTTATTATTGAAAGGTGCGCGGTGACTATATTTCTCTTTTGAAATTTGTTTATTTGTCGCTATGGCAACCAGAGGGTGTGTAAACAGCCCAAACATTTTCTGTCATATTTGTTGAAAACTTACTGTGAAAAAACAAAGGCCAGATATTACAGACTTCGTCAAGAAAGCATACTATGCGTACTTCGGAATGAAACGTGGGGATGAAGACAAATCATGGGCTCCACATAAAGCTTGCAGTGTTTGTGTTGATCAACTTAGACTGTGAAGTAAAGGTAAAAAGGATTCTTTACCTTTTGGGATTTCACTGGTCTGGCGTGAGCCTAGAAATCACAGCAATGACTGCTATTTTTGTTCATGTAACGTGCAAGGCTACAATACTAAAAATAAAAAGGAAATTTCTTATCCAAACTTTCAGTTTGCTATAAGACCTGTTGCTCATGGACCTGGTATACCTGTACCTACTAAACCAAATACTCTTGATATAACTTCAGCTGATTCGGTGTCTGATGACGATGGAAACGACGATATTGATTGGTTTCAAACCGAAACAGCTGGTGAATCCCAATTGTTTACACAAAGTTAACTTAATGATTTGGTAAGAGATTTGTATCTCCCGAAGGATTCTTCAGAGATTTTGGGATCCAGACTTCGTGCAAAGAACTTGCTTTCTCCCCGGACGTCATTTTACTGGTACAGAAATCGAGGAAAAGAATTCATCCAATATTTTTCTCAAGAAAATTCGCTGGTATATTGCAACAATGTTTCGAAACTAATACTTAAGCTAGGTGCTGCAGTCTATGACCCAAATGAGTGGAGACTTTTCATTGATTCCCCAAAAGAAGTCTAAAAGGCATCCTCCTTCACAATGGTAACTTGTATGCATCTGTTCCTGTGGCTCATTCGGTTCACTTGAAGGAAACGTACGAAAATCTTGAGCTTCTTCTAGCTAAGATTAAATACAAAGACCACGGTTGGCTACTTTGTGGAGACTTAAAAGTGATTTGTATGTTGTTTGGTCAACAACCATGTTGTACGAAGTTTCCATGTTTTTTGTGTGAATGAGATAGCCGAGCAAGAACTCAGCACTGGATAAAAAAGAAATGGCCACGCAGAGTCAACCTGACACCTGGTTCTAAAAACATTCAACGTGAAAGTTTGGTTGACACGAAGAAAGTCCTTTTACCTCCGTTTCACATAAAATTGGGCTTGATGAAGCAATTTGTTAAGGCCTTGGACGAAGAAGGAGATTGTTTTAAGTATCTGTGTGGTAAATTCCCAACTCTTTCGGAAGCAAAATTGAAAGAAGGAATTTTCGTTGGTCCTCAGATTAGAAAACTGACTTTGGATGAACACTTCGAAAGAACAATGAACAATCTTGAAAAAGAAGCGTGGATTGCTTTTAAGGATGTTATCAGCAAATTTTTGGGGAACAACAGGACCCAAATTACCAAAACATTGTGAACAACCTGCGAAATAAGTTGAAAGAGTTGGGTTGTAATATGAGTTTAAAATTATATTTCTTACATTCACACTTGGATTAATTCCCTGAGAATCTCGGAGCACTCAGCGAAGAACAAGGAAAACGGTTTCACCAAGACATCACAGAAATGGAGAGAGATATCAGAGAAGGTGGGACATCAGCATGATAGCTGATTATTGCTGGATGATGAAACGAGATACTCCAGAATTATTACATAAAAGAAAAGGAACAGCGCGTACATTCGAGACTAAAAGGCATAGATCTGACAAGAAAACTCAGGACAAATAAAGATAAATATGTAATTGACGTTAAGAGTCTTCTTTCTTTTTAAAGTTGTTGTTGTTGGTTAGCTGATCGAGCAAGCCGGCGGCACGCAGGTAACCGATCGCCCTCTCCGGAATGGACCAGAGGTTCAGCGCACTAGTGATGTTGTGTTGTGTTCGTTGTTGTGCTAGAGCGGTACAGTCTGTCATAATGTGTTCAATTGTTTGTGGTGTGTCCTGGCACAGGTGGCAGGTGTCGTCTGTGGAGTTGTCTAGTCTGTGTTTATATGTCTGTAAGTTGGGGTGATGTTCATATCGGAATCGTGCTAAGTTAACTCGATCCGATCTTCTCAGGCTGGTCTCTGACCTGTCAATTGGTGGCGGCTTCGTACCTAGGACCGCATTCGGACCGAGTCGTGTCAGTGCTTTGTGGGTTAGGTGTGTGTGTATGTGCTTTCTGTATTGTGTGATGTCTGTGGGGCGTGGTATGGAATGGAGTATTTGGTTATAATGTCTCTTTGGTATTACCTTAATGGTGCGAGGTGTCGGTGCATGATTGTACATGCAGTGGCAAGGATGTTGTGGGTTAGTTGTCGCTGCTGCCATGAATTGTGTTCCCCTCATGTCTAAATGTTCCCTAACTTTCAGTATTTTTGTTTCTGTGTGCAGTTCTTCTATTAGTGTTGTTTGAGTACATCCTGTAATGATACGAATTGCGTTCTTTTGTATTGTCTGTAAGGTGTTTATGTGTGTGTTTGAGATAATGGGTGCCCAGCATGGGCTAGCATAGTCCATAACTGGGCGAATATATTGTTTGTATATGAGTGATGTTGTTTCCTGCTGGTGTCCAAAGTTTGTGCCTGTTAGTACCCTAAGCGTGTTAAGTCTTGATGTACATTTGTTTTTAATGTCCTGAATGTGGTTTACAAAAGATAATGATGTGTTGTATGTGACCCAAAGTATTTTGGTCCTGTGAGTGTGTGGAATGTTGGTGTTGTTTAGTGTAAACTGTGGAGTTATCTTGTGCTCTTGTGTTTCTTTGCTTGTTAGCAAGGTGATGGTTGATTTTGTGGGCGCTACTTTGAGTCTATTGTGTGTGAGCCAGTCTTGTATACTGTTTATGTATGTTTGTAGGTTATTTGTAGTGGTGTCGATGTTGTTGTGGGTCGATGTTAGAGTGATGTTATCTGCATATGATGATAAGGTAAGCTTGTTATCTATGGGTGTTGGAATGTCATGCATGTATAAGTTGAACAGTGTTGGTGAGAGAACAGAGCCTTGAAGGACCCCGTTCGGAAAGGAAAAAGCTTGTTTTGGATGACTTGCCATTAAATGTGACACGTGTGTATCTTCCTGAAAGATAGTTGCTCAGCCACCTTTTGGTGTTATTGTGCATGTTTGTGTTGAGTATTTTGTTTATGAGAGGGAAGCGTGGGATAGCATCAAATGCTTTACTAATGTCTATTGTTGCTAATAGTGTACGTTGAGCTGGTCGTCTGGAGTTGATGCCATCCATGATGTGCTGCGTGAGGTTGGTGAGTAATATCGTGGTTGAGTGGTGAGGTCTGAATCCATGTTGAGTAGGCGATAGTGGTATGTGTGGGTTGGTGATTTGTAAGATTAGTCTTTCTGTTACTTTGGAAGGTGTGCATAGTAAAGTAATGGGTCTATAGCAGTGGTGCACAAACTTTTTTGATGTGAGGGCCAAGCGAAGAAAATAACTAAATGTATTAGCCTACTTACTTTCCATCTAAGTCATAAATTGGGTCACTTTTATATTCTAACTTTTTCATTGAATTGAAAAGACCCGTGGGGCCACTGAAAATACCCGTGGGGGACACATTTGGCCCGCGGGCCAGGGTTTGTGCATCACTGGTCTATAGGAAGCTGGTTCTGTTGGATTTTTGTTTGGTTTGAGAAGTGTAATAATTTTACCTTGTTTCCATATGTCAGGAATAATACAATGTTGGTATGAATATGTGCTAATATTTGTGAGAGCTAGTATTCCCTGTGGGCCCAAGTGTTTAAGGTGTATGTTAGATATGTTGTCTGTTCCAGTAGCCTTCGAATTCTTAATGTTTTTGATGATGTTGGAGGTCTGGTCTGTATTGAAGGGCGTAATGGTCGTGTCGAGTCTGTAGGTTTTCTTGTGTCTGGCTGTTTGTCGGTCTGCGTGTTTCTGGTTGTTTTCTCTGTTTAAGTGACTTATCTTTGCGTAGTGATTAACTAGAATGTTAGCTTGTTGTGTGTATGTTGGGATATTATTTTGGCTGCGACAGATAGCCGCGTGTGAGGTGTGAATGCCGCTGTTAGAATGGGTAATGCTGTTTATAGTCTTGTATAGCCTGGATGTATCTGTGGAGTGGTTTAGTGTTGTTATGAATTCCCTAAATGTTTCTGTTTGGTTTTCTTTAAGTTTTTTGTTTATTTCTGTGTTGAGCTGTTGTATCTGCTGTTTTATGGCTTCTATGTATGGTGTTTGCATGCTATGTTTGATGTTGTTACGTTGCCTTATGAAGTGGGCTATTTCTCTTGTGTAATTTGGGTTGTATTTCCTTATGTTGCCCTTGGGTATGTATTTGTTTGCATTATTGATGATCTGATTAAATATCTTGAGTGTTGTATTGATGTTTATGATGGGTGTGCTGTTTAATGTGGTGAATTGTTCCTCAGTCTGTATTTTGAACTGTTCCCAATCAGCTTTCTTATAATTTCTGTAAGTGTGCCTAAGGCTGTTGGGGCAGAGTGTAGAACGTGTTGTAATGATGATGGGCAGGTGGTCTGATGACAGTTGTTTTTCTGTTCTCCAGTGTGTATGTGTTGCTAGTGAGGGGGAACAGAACGTTATATCTGGGGAGGAGTTTGAGTATCCTGCTTGATGTGGTATGTGTGTATGTTCTTCTGTATTGTTAGGAATGAAGAGGTTGTTTAGTTGTGTGGCTATGTTGGCGCCTCTGGTGTTGCTTTGGTTGTGCAGGTATCAACTAGTGTCTTTTTAAAGTTATTTGCATTTGTAATTAGTATAACAAAACGAAATAGGTACCTAATGTAAATTGAAATAAATAATATTTATTTATGTTGTTGTTTTTTCCCTTCCAGTTTGCAGAAAATCCTTACGTGATAGAAAAAATGGACACCTTATTCAAAATCAGCGTAGTTGAATTATATAAAATCAGTTATTAGTAAGAAAACAACTCTTAGAAAGTTCTCATTCGCAGGCCTGTGAATTATCGAAATTAAATTAAAAATATTATTGTCGAGTTAATACATTATAAAGAAACGTACGTTCAAAAATAATATTTACCAAAATAATTATTATTATTCATGACTGTTTTCAGTGTTGAACTGGAGCAGTGAATCGAAATATTTTAAAATTAATACAAAAAATTCTTAAAAGCTGCATAGGGTGATTCAAAAGTCCTGTTTCATGGGTATTTACTGAATATTCACTTTATCCAAATAGCCTCACAGGGCTATAAGAAGCGTTCAAACCACATTACTTGCTTACGCAGACACAGTTTAATACGATGACTTAAACTGGCATAAACCTTCTCCAGAGTGCCTTCAGTAACTGTTACACACTGGACTTCAAGTGACCCTGTGAAAAACAATTTAATATACAATAAGACTAATTCAATTTTTTCTTGAGGTATGTACACTTCTTCGTTTGCCATTGTTGCTGATTATAAGAAAAAAAAACCCGAGGGAGGAATTTTGAATCACCTTGTATATGCTGTATATATTATTATTAAATTTTTAGCATGTATAAGATAAAGCATAAACCACCACACATACGCTGTCTACTAAGATATATAACGTGAAACTGAAACAAAATTTATGAGTGCACCAAGGAGCGCAGCCAGGATTTTGAAAAGAGGGGACCCAAGCCAGCGATCGTTACCAACAGCACTGATCTACACACACACACACACACACACACCACACACACACAAAGGTATATGTGTCAAGGGCGGATCAAGAAGCCCATCTTGCCCCTAGACTCCCCCGCCCCTTGCCTGCGGTACTGAGTGCACCTCGCTTATACAGGGTGTTTCAGGAAGAAAGGTCAATACTTCGGGAGGTGATAGTATCGGTCATTGTGAGAAAAAAAGTTCATATGAACATGTGTCTAATTCTGAATGGTTACAGAGATAGAGCTGTTTGAATCTACAAATACAAAAGCATTGTTAATGGTAATGAAGAGAGAGAAACCAATTACTGTTTCTAACATTTAATGTTTAAACATTGGCATTTTGAATGGTATCAGATACAGAAATTACAAATTTGTTACAGTTTACGATACGTTTTCGAAAATCCCACCGTCAACCTCAATGCACTTTGCAACTCGTGTGCGAAGATCACGTGTTGTTCGTCTGAGTTGATCTTGACGTTCCTTTATGCGGGCAGCAGCATCCAAAATGCGCGTGAGCAATTCGTCTGGTGTATCCACCTTTCTTTTGTAAACTTGACTTTTCATCCACCCCCACAAACAATAATCTAACGGAGAGAGGTCTGGAGACCTTGGTGGCCATTGAATGGGACCACCGCGGGGGGGAGGAAGAGCTGCGCGCGCATCAGGTTCAAACAGCTCTATCTCCGTAACCATTCAGAATTAGACACATGTTCATATGAACCTTTTTTCTCAGAATGACCGATACTATCACCTCCCGAAGTATTGACCTTTCCTCCTGAAACACCCTGTATAAGTTGTCCTAAGGAAAAAAACTGAAGAAGGTTTAAGATCTACCCTTGGGGCAACCTTCCGTACGGAAGCAGATTCAAAAGCTTAAGTTATTCATGGTATTCATTGGTTCTCGATCAGTACTGAAGCTGAAATAAATTGACTTGCTAAAACTCTAAATTTAACAATTCAACAACAAATATATTTGAATGAAACAGATCGAGAGGTATAGGACGAGAGAAAAATCAAAATTAATTTTCATGTAAATGAAAGCTATTCGCAGAGTATGCTCGGAATGTATTCGAATTTACGTGATGTTTCGTTGATCAAAGGAATGAAGAATAAAATTAGTTTGTTTATTTGAAATTTCGTATTTTATTTTTATTTATAATTATTTATAATTATAATGAACGGCTTCACAGTTTTTACAGAAACTTTAAAGGTGATATACAGGGTGTTTCATATATCTGAAGACAGCTTTTACGATTTTTTAACGTTATTTTGAGGTGGGGGGGGGGGTCTGTGGAGTGACCTTCCAGATCTCAAGACCTTACACCCCTTGACTTTTTCCTGTTGGGATATTTGGAATCTGTTGTCTACGTAGACAGACTAAGAACAAATGAGGATTTAAAATCTAAGATAAGACTGGAATTGCGGCGAATTTCTGCTGAAACAATCAGAAGTGTTCAGAGAGCTTGCCAGTTACAAGTAATGAAGTGAACAATTTGAGCATCATCTGTAATAATATGTTGAAAATAAAACATTGTCATAAAGTTGTATTACTGTTTCCACATACAGTATTTCCAATGTCTCCACACATATGAAACACCCTATATATATATATATAATAATCGGAAAGAGTGCCCCAATAAGACATGTGAAATTTAGTTGCAATTTAATCCACAAAGAAAATAAAAAATGGTTTCGTATATTTTCGAGTTCCTTTCAGTTCCAATCCAGAGAACAAGACAGACAGATGTACACGAATTATAGCCAAAACGGGAAAAAAGAAAAGAAAAAAGTAAACGAAAGAAAAGTCTGGCAAGCATGCTTACCGTTGGGAGTCAAGGGATGAGCCTTTAAGCTGATAATCCTTTCAGATTATATAGTATCAGCGGTACCCAAACTTCCTGACCTTACAAGCAGCATACAAAACTGTTCATATGACGGGAGTCACAAGACGATACAAATATGTATATTTATAGTATATGCTGTGTCCCCCAAAACAAGTGGCAACCTTTTTCACCGAGCCAACAAAACTACAATTCCAAAGATAACTAAAAACAAAAATCATATTAAACCCTTTATTTTGTCCTTAAAATGATAGGTAGTTTATTTAAACCGGATGAGTAGTCTCTTTACAAATTCAACTTGAATAATAGTTGCTAAACACTGAAGTTGACAAGGAAGGTAATTAGAGACTTAGCTGAACATTGAAAAAATTTACAATGAACACATAGTAAAAATGAATGAAACATTAACACAGCAAGTGTTCAATGTGTCCTCTACTATTATCAACGAATAATTGTATCTTTGTGCGCTACTGTCGAACTGCTGTAGAAATGGTATCTTGATCGAGCTCACTCCATTCTGTTAAAATGCACTCTCGGAGTTGATTGATATCTTGAACATTTTGTCTATGATATTTGTCAACTAAGGGTTCCCATATGAAACTGGATTTAAATCCAGACTATTTGGTAGCCACTCTTCTGGCGCGATGAAATCGGGACAATATTCTTGCAAGTATGCAATGGTGTACCGGGACCGACAAGATGGAGTGCCATCTTGCTGAAAAAAATAATTCTCACGGTAACTTTCAATTTCAGGCAACATCTTACTAAAATAATCGTAACAATAATGTTATGAATAGATTTTCACGCTTTTACCAACGAAAACAATGGGTGTTTTATCTAAAAGAGTGACATCAACAGAAATCATCACAAACTGACTGAAGTGATGTCTCTCTCGAAGGAGCCTACTTTTTGGAATGTCTTGATTTTTCTTACGTTAGCGTACACTTTATCGTTTTTCGTATTATGAGGCCGTTCAATAGTGGAAACCTTTTCATCCATAATCCAAATGGCGGACGCGTCGTTATTTGATTTAAAACGGCGAAGCTGTCGATGGCAACATTGTACACGTTTCCTTTTGAACAGTTCAGATATGCGATGCAGTGGGAAGTACTTAAATGTATTTAGACCAAGGTCTTTCTTTGCAATTCGATGCAATGAACGTTTATTTTTTTTTAATACTGGTGCAATTAACAGTTCTTCGTACATTCAAACTTGAACGTGGATTGTCTTCTTGACTGCAAATAAATTCTCTTATAGATTCACTGTTTGCCGCCGGTGTCCCAACTGTACACGGTCGTCTACTTTCCGGCTTTCGTGCATGAGTCCCCGTTTCATGAATTTTTTCAACAACAAACGTGACACACTACGCACAGACCGATATTGATTAGAATACTGTTTTTCCATTCTTTGAGCACCGAAACCTTTTTCAATATGAAGAAGTTTGGTAGCAATTTTGTTCCTCAGTTAAACTCTCATAAAATAACAGAATTAACAAACTTTCTTCTTTCACTACCAAATCAAAACTGACTGCCACGACGGCAATACCGTCTAGGCCTAGGCGTACTTCACTTATTAGCCTGCCTAGTATAACCCCCCTACAACCCATAGCTAGCCTGACCTAGACCTACCCTGAATCGACAAGTGATCCCAAAGTTGACCGTAAAATTACGATTTGACTATTCAGTGACAATAATCTACTTTCGTCCTGCCACCTTCATTTTTTAACAACTGTTGTCCAAGTTGAATTTGTAGACACTACTCATCCGATTTAAATAAACTACCTCTCATTTCAAGGACAATATAGAGGATTTAATTGTGTTTTTGTTGGTCCGGCGAAAAAGATAGCCATTTTTTTGGGGGGGACAGTGTATCTCTCTCTCTCTCTCTTTCTATATATATACAGTATGTATATATATATATATATATATATATATATATATATATATATATATATAATATATATATATAAAATAATGGTAGGATAATGGTTGATAGATTCTTTTTTAAATATTAAATTTTAAAACTTAATACGTATATACAGTATATAGATATATATATATATATATATATATATATATATATGTATTAAGTTTTAAAATGTAATATTTTAAAAAAGAATCTATCAGTCATTGTCCTACTATATTCATCGACACTACTACGTGCTTTCGATCCCATGTGGCTCTGAAATCTGGTTGAATATTGTAAGGCGGTATGGAAAAACTCCTTTAGATGTTGCTCTCTGAAGCCCACATTGTTTCCAATTTGTGAACTTGAGCACGGAGTAGAGCGACTGGCAGCAGTATGTTTTGCCGAATACAGATATGAATCGCACGCTCATTTTGAAAAATTAGTTCCATTTTACCAGGATTTTAAGGTAAATATGCAATTTTTCGTGTTTATGATGTAATTCTGGTTCCTCACGTTCATAAATTCATAAAAACAGTTCATAGTAAACATTTTTTGTGTGAAAGCACTTGTAGGGAAATAACAACATTATGTGTTTACTTCATACATGCTGCCATCCTTTGGCACTTTCAATAATTATTTGCCGTCGGCCAAAAGTGCGTCGACAAAGAGTGCGCGCGCACTCTTACCCGCCATAGTTGCGCACAGAAGTAAATGGTTGGACAACAAAAGACAAGACCAGGAAATCATCAATGAAGGAAAACCCAAACAGGAGAAAACACTTTGTAAGTTGTCGTGCCACAGAAAACAACCAGGCAAACAAAGGAAGTCATCGCAGAATGAAGAATTCATATGTCCAAGATATGAAGAGATGTATACGGAACCACTTGTAGAAGAGTAGATTCAGTGCGGTTTATGCATGGAATAATGGCATTGTTGGTTTTCGTCGTCGTCGGGCCTAGGCAAGCTACGGCTTGGGATCGTAGCGCATCTATCCGGTATAGGTTAACCTGGATGATGTAGCCATAAGCACTGCCGCTGATGGGTGCTTGTTGACCGTTAATGGTTTGTTCCAACACCCCACCGATCGCAACATCTGATGCATCGACCGTCAGAGTTAGGGGGGCATCACTGATAGGAAATGACAGAGACAATGCACTATTGATAGCATTTTTGGCATTGTCGAACGCCTGTAAACTATCGCTACACCATACCAATTTCGTTACCTTGCGTTTGTGTGTGATCATAGCGTGTAGAGGAGCAAGAACACTGGCACAGTTTTTAATGAACTTGTGGTAATAATTTACCAAACCTAGAAACCGACGTAACTCACGCTGATTATTTGGCATAGGGTAATTTTTTATCACTTCACACTTGTCCTGAAGGGGGGTAATTCCGTGCTGCGAAATCGTGTGACCAAGAAATTCCAAGGTTGGCTGTGCAAACACACACTTAGATGCATTAATAGTAACACCGTATTGTTCTAAGCGTTGAAAGAGGAGTGAAAGATGTTCCTTATGTTCCTCTTCCGTTGAGCTGGCCACAAGCAAATCATCGATGTAGGCATAAACAAAGTCTAAGCCTCTGGTGACCTCATCTATAAACCTCTGAAAGGTTTGCGCAGCATTCCGTAGCCCGAACGGCATCTTCACAAATTCGAATAACCCAAATGGTGTACAAACTGCAGTCTTGGGAATATCCGAAGGCTCTACGGGAATGTGGTGGAAAGCCTAAACGAGGTCTATTTTACTGAAGATAGATTTGCCGTGGAGAAGAGAAGTAAAGTCTTGGACATTTGGTACCGGATATCGGTCCGGAATGGTTGTCGAATTCAAAAACCGGTAATCCCCACATGGTCTCGTCTCCTGACTTCTTCTGGACCAGGTGTAGGGGAGAGGACCAACTGCTTTTGGAAGGTCTTATTATCCCAAGATCTATCATAAGCTGGAATTCCGATTTGGCAGCTTTCAGTTTGTCCGGGGCAAGACGTCTGGGTTTTGCAAACACAGGGGGACCTTTTGTTGTAATGTGATGGGTAATGGTGTGCTTAATGGTATCACCCATCTGCATCGGTTGAAGAATTCCTGGATATCGCTGGAAAAGGCACTGGTACATGGAATTAGGGGAACGAGGGAAAGTGCAGAGTTCGAGGCGTCCGGAAGTGCAACCTGTTTGGCAAGAACAGAAAGCAGTGTGGCCTGGTCGCATAAGCGTCGCTTGTCAAGATCCACCAGGAGTTTGAAATGTTGGAGGAAGTCAGCGCCGATTATGGGATGCTGCACTTGAGCACAGATGAAAATCCACTTGAAGGATCGGTGAAGGCCCAAGTTTAGTTCACGCGACTGAGTACCGTACGTGGGTATGCGTGAACCGTTAGCAGCGTATAGAGGCGGAGATTCCGAGTGCGTATGACCAGATTTTTGAGGGAATACACTGACTGACGCTCCGGTATCGACCAAGAAATTGACACCAGAGTTCCTGTCCTTTATGAATAAAGGTTGGCAGTGCGAGTACTAGGCGCCATTAGGACTCGCTGCTGGGGTTTTCCGACGAAAAATTGCAAGGGGAGATGCACTTCCTAGCCTTCTTTCCAAATTTAGAGTGGTAGAAGCAGATCTTCCCGGAACTCGAACGATACCTCTTCGTAAATCTTGACCGAGAATGGCTTCTTTGCCGTTGATTTTGTAGCAGAGAACAAACGTGGTTGAGTTGTTGACTTAACTCTTCCACTTTCAACTCCAGTTCCGATTGTGTGTTCACGTTGTTGACCGGAGCTGTGTCAATCTCCACTACTTTGTCGGCAGTTTCTGCTAGTTTATCAACTGGAGTAGCAGGATCCATAGTGGCCAAGACACGCTGAGCTGATGGAGGAAGTTTCTGCAAGAACAACTGTCTAAAGATGTCCTTATCGAAGGTTTGTGCGCGTTCGCCTAGAGCGCACTGCATAGCCCTCAGCATTTGAGTGGGCTTACGGTCTCCAAGTTCTTCTTTTGAGATTAACTGATGTAGTTTCTCACGCTCGGAGACAGTGGTGCGGCACAGGATGGCAGACTTCAGATCGTTGTATGGGTCCTCACTCGTGGAAGTAGACACGATGACGTCACGGACTTCAGAGATGATGCTCGCTGGTAGAGAGGACAAAACATGATCGTATTTTGTCCTGCTAGCGGTGATCCTTCCCAAGTTGAATTGTGATTCCAATTGGTGGAACCAAATAAATGGATCACCCGGCCAGAAGACGGGGAGCTTTACGCTCAAGTGGGAGATGGCACCAGCGTCGTCAGGCATCTTCTCCTATGCTTGCTGACGTACAAGCAAGACGACAAGTTACCAACGAAGGAGTGGAGGTTGAGACGAGCGCAGGCACAGAGCGCACGGGCAGGGGTGAGGGGCAGAGGGCACGAGCGACGTTACAGTCTGGTCCTAGTCGCTCGGGTGAAGGGGGTGATGGGCACGAACGACGTTACAGTCTAGTCCTAGTCGTTCGGGTAAAAGGGGGTGGGTGGCACGAACGACGTTACAGTCTAGTCCTAGTCGTTCGGGTATAAGGGGGGAATCCAACTCCGGGGTCACCAATTGTTGGTTTTCGTCGTCGTCGTCGTTGGGCCTAGGCAAGCTACGGCTTGGGACCGTAGCGCATCTATCCGGTATAGGTTAACCTGGATGATGTAGCCATAAGCACTGCCGCTGGTTAAGTGCCAACCAGTGATTATCTCACTAGCCGTATTGAGTCCGTTAGGCGAAACTGCGACAGTACCAAGGATGGAAAATATAACCCTTGGATTTCTATTATTTATTTGCAAAATGGACATGGTATTAGATTAAAATAATTATTTGAATATAAATAATTAACTGACAATTGTGATATATAATTAATTAGGTTTACATACAATAAAATAATACAGTATACATAAAATTAGTATTAATGTGGTTTACAATTGAATTATGATGGGTAACTAATTTAAAATGAATTTATAGCTATTCCGAAATTCAAGACGGTAAAATTAACATTTATCTTGAAACTAAAATAAGAGTATTCACTACAGCATGAAACGTCCCCAGGCAACGAAAAACGCTGTCCTTCTCAGTGTAACTTGTGCTTCTGAGTACTGCTAGCCAATGGCATTCGCACTCTTGACAAGATGGGGCGGCTAAAATTGAGCACCTTAAATTTTTCCCCTTTCGCATAAATATGGATGTACTTTTACAAATTTTGTTTGTTTTAATATTGAATAAAAAGTGTTTCCTGGAAAGGTTGTGTATAATACCCAGACAGGAAGTAGATATAAAATGAAATGGCTTAAGTGCGTACTCTTACTCGACTTGTCCCTACTTTTATTTTCGCGTGTATGTGTGTATTATTACAGTTAAATTATAAAAAAAATTATAGCCAGAAAGATAAGCAGTTTTAGAATATTAAACGAAGGGTCAAAAAATTTTGTAAACATCGTTTAATATTAAGTTAGCATATATATGAAAGGAAATGTCAGTACTTTAATTAGTTACTCACATATTCTCACAGAAAACGTTGACGAATCTTCATGGCTGTTCGGTGTGAATGCGAACAGGTCGTGGTTCAAAATGAGACCAAATGAGATCAAAGGACAGCCACATTTACCTCATTCTCATTCTCGAGCCTCATAAGGATCAATGAGAACACAGTTAACATAAACGAGAACAAGCAAAGGAAACAAACATCAAAAGACGTTGAACTAAATTCAAATTACTGTAGTAGGGCATCTTTTCGTTTTAACTTTCTCTGCAAAGGTTTTAATTTTAGTAATTTTTCATAAATGGAACTTTGTTCTTTCAAAGGAATATATTTTATACTTATGTTGTTAGAAATTTTATAATGTATCACATTTATATACTGTATATTTATCTTATTTTTCACATTTTTATATTTCTAAATGCTACATACGATTTGTATTTCTGGTAATTCGTAACGATCGAGAGATGGCATTTAAAAAAAAAGAAAAAAGCCTCATTGAAATACTTGTGCTTAACATTTAATTTTTATATGCTTGTAATATAGACTGTCCTGTACACGGAGATGTAAAAGTTGGTGATAAAAATAATGTTAATTTTGGCAATGTTTACATGGATTATTGAATTTTGTCATACCTATTCTGCAATTGCCTTTTTCAAGTGCCTCAGTTGTCCTATTTACAGGACAGCAAAGGATGTTCTAGTATAATCCTCTGTCCATCCACCAGTGAAAGGATGTACTCTAAATTTGGACCTTTAAGTACTACTCTAAGTAATACATGAGAAGCACTGTACATCCATTATTTTATGTATATACTCGTACCTACATAGATATACATACAGTATATTGATAATATTTTTGTAGGAGACTACTTCTCCACCAGTGATCATAATAACATTTGAAATTAAAATTAATGTCCATAGTTCGGAGAGCCTGGAATACGTTTCGGATTTTAAAAGAGCTAAATTTTGTGACATGAAACTGCAACTTTCAACTCATAATTGGGATGAGGCTCTATCGCACGATGATATTAATAGCACAAGAACTTCTTTTTATAATTGTTTTAAATGTTTTGAATCGAGTAATATCCTATTACGTAAGAAGAGACTAGCGAGGTCTGTTAAACCTAAGTGATGGAATGCTGAAATTAAAAGTAGCTTAGCGTTAAAAAGGAACGCGTATTTTAAATTTAAAGAATCAAATAATTTGTCCGATGAAAATGCTTACAAGCTACTGAGAAGGCGAAGTAAAAAACTTATTTGAAAAAGTAAGCCCAACTATGAACTATATATAATGAACCAAATTAAATTGAATCCGAAAGAATTCTGTAATTATGTCAGGAATATAAAAGTAGCTTCTCAAACTATTGGTTCACTGATAGGCGAAAACAACGAAAAAATTTACGATGACTTACAAATAACGGAAGTTTTAAATAAATTCTTCTCTTTCGTCTTTACTAACGAAAATATGAACAACATTCCTGCTCCCGTAATCGTGCTCAGTGATGATCATTTAAAGCTTTACGATTTTACCATTAGTGAAAGCGAAGTACTCTCGGCCATAAGTAAAATTAATCCTAATAAAACTCCCGGTTCAGATAAGGTCTTCCCTAAGGTACTTAAAGAAGTGAAATGCGCAACAGTCCCTCCTCTCACATATATATTTAATAAATCATTACAGTCTGGAGAAGTTCCGCTCGAATGGAAACTTGCAAACATTACCCCAATATTTGAAAAAGGGGACAAATCGCTTCCGGGAAGTTATCGTCCCATTATCCTGACTTCAGTAGTTGATAAGCTTATGGAGACGATCGTTCGAGACGAAATAGTTAATCACTTAGAAATTAATAAATTAATAAAAACTTCTCAACACGGCTTTGACGTAATCGTTCTTGTTTTACTAATTTGCTCGATTTCTTTAATGATATTGTAAATATATATGACGAGAGTAAAACAGTAGATATTATATATATTTCGATTTTCAAAAAGCGTTTGATAAAGTGCCACATAGAAGATTATTAGCTAAACTTCATTCTCACGGAATTGACGGTAATGTTCTCAAATGGATCGAAAATTGGCTTAGTGGACGTAAACAAAGAGTGGTCATTGATGGCAAAGCGTCTAATTGGAAAAGTGTAACTAGCAGCGTACCTCAGGGATCAGTTCTGGGACCAGTTCTTGTAATTATTTATATCAGTGACATCGACTTGGTAATTAAGAGTATAATTTCAAAATTTGTGGATGATACCAAACTAAGGGGACGAACAAAATCAGCGGCAGAACGTTTGCAGATTCAAGAAGATATTAATAAATTACTCTCGTGGGCGGAAATTTGGTAAATGAACCTTAATATAGGTAAATGTAAAACGTTGCATATCGGTAGAAACAATGTTAAAGAAAAGCATTTTATGCGCGACAAGACACAAACAAGTGTTAAGGAAGAGAAAGATTTAGGTATTATTGTTGCCGACACTCTTAAACCGATTAAACAATGTATGGAAACGGTCAGAAAAGTAAATAAAATCTTAGGATTTATTGGTAGATCGTTTCAAATTTAAGTCGGAGAAAACAATGCTAACATTATATAATTCCTTAGTACGCCCTGGAATACTACGTTCAATTCTGGTCCTCATTTTTACGACAGGACATAGACAGAATGGAGAGAGTGTAGCGACGGGCTACTTAAGATGATTCCGAGACTTAGAAACAAATCATACGCTGCCCGTTTAGAAACGTTAAATTTATTCTCACTTGTAAAAAGGCGAATTCGAGGAGAAATATTTCACCTTCAGAAATGCAGATAGAAGTCACGGTATTCGTGTGAAATTAGTGGGTAAACATTTTAATTCTAAGGAAGCTAAACATTTTTTCTTCAATTGTATAGTTAATTTGTTGAATGGATTGCCAACCAGCGTAGTTCAAAGTAATTTGATAGAATCCTTTAAAAAGAAACTAGATGCTTATCTCGCCTTAAACCCCTATTTGGAAGCATTTGTTAGCGCGTAGAAATAACATAGAATTTTCACTTGGATTCCCTCCTCTGTGTTTTAAAATTTTCACTTTATCTTTAAATTTTTTCCTACCTCTCAACCTCTTTTATCCGCTTTGCTTTAAAACTTTTACTTGTCTTTAAATTTTCCTACTTCTTTTAACCTTCCTTCTTAAACAGCCTCGTAGAGATCAACCGGTCTTTTGCTGCTTGGCGTCCTTTGTATTCGTTTGTATTCCTTTGTATATACATAAAATAATGGAGAAGCATTAAGTGCACTTTAAATGCCAAGAGTAAAATTAGACAAAAATTTACATGTATTACTTAACATAGCCTCAATGGACCAAATTTAGAGTGTACCAACATATCAACCAATTTACCCATCTTAATCTCAGAATTCCTTGCATTGTTCATGGTATTTATTTGTTCCCTGAAATGTGCTTGTCAGATGCAAATTCTTTGAACATTTAATGAAATTACAAAAGGAAAATGTCAACGTAAAAGGCAATGAATGCTAAATAAAATAGTTACTGAAATGTCAGTGAATTGTGGCAAGTATTAAAACTATAATATGATGTCGATGATAAGTCGTTAGATTTTTATCTGGATAATGGAGCGCTTACATAAAAGGTAGGGATGAGTTGAGGGACTGGTTCATTATTAATGTTGGAATACGACGGGACTGTGTGATGTCGTCGTGGCTGGTACATACGTATAAGGATTGATAGAGAGAGTGGAATAAATCTGAATTTGTATGAGAACGAATGGCAGCACATTTGATGTTTGCTGATGATGAGGTGCTTCTGGATATATCAGAGAATTAATTAATATTAATGAAAATAAGGTTCTTCGGGTTGAGATAAAGAGAAGAATAAAATATAATATTGTGGTGTCTGAGGAAAGAATAAGACAGATATGAAAGATTTTTAAATTTTGGGTGTCTGATGAAAGAGGTATAGACAAATTGGAAGTCCATAGCAGAGTAAAGCGGGAGAAGCATATGATGAGTGCAGTCAAATTTCTAGTAGGAAGGAAGGAAATGAGGGGTTTATATATACCGGCACTAATATTAGTGCCAGTACTGAAGTATGGATGTAAGACGCCTGTTTAGGCATGATAGTTCATTGTCAAAAGTGAGCGCAATTGAGGTGAATAATTTAAGAAGTATGATTGGTGTACAACAGAAAAACCCTATAGGAAATGGGAATATTCGAGAAAAGTGTAACTTGAAAAAATTAATGGACACGAAAACAGAGGGAAGTATGATGCGTTGGCATGGACATGTGGGTAGAATTAGTAATGAAAGAACTGTAAAACTGGTGTATAGGGCTCCAATAAACCTTAGCCCCCCCCCCGCCCATGGCCTAAACCATTAGAGGTACAGTAAAACTAAACATACCTTATAAAAGAGAATTTAATCCTGCATTTAATGAGAAACAATTAAAACTTGGTGTTCCCGCCATTGGCTTCAAAGACAGCCTGAATTCACTTTGGGTAGTGACGTGAATAGATCTTGATCGTTACACAAATTTGCTAAAACAGTTTGAATGTGTTGCGTCATTGTATCCTTCGAAAATAGATTTGCTGCAGGTTCTTGAAACAAGAGACATTCAACCTTGTCCTTTATAACTGATCCAATGTGTTCACAGACGTTCAGGTCAGGAGAATTTCCTGGCTATTCTTCATTTCCAAAGAAATCGATCTCATGGTTTCGCAACAACTGTTGAGTGGCTAATGCCTTAAAGCAGGGGGCCTTATCGTGCAGAAGTGTGACCTGATCGACATCCATAACATTGTTTGGGTTTCTTAGAAAAGGAATGACATGCTGGGATAGAATAATATCACGAAAATACTGTCCATCCCAACTCTGACTCTTTGGCTTCAGCACCCACATGAGCTTCTTTGCAGTGAACAAAAGAAACACACCAACACAGTCTGGACTTTTTAATAATTCGCGATAATGTTCATTGTCATCGATTTCATCTGGTGTTGTGGCCCACACGCGATCATTTTGGTAGTTAAGCCGACTTGTTACGTAAACAAAAAATTCATCGGAGACAGCTAAATGCATGAAATCATCCACATCCCAATCTTCAAGATAATGGGCAAACCACATTCTGTCATCGATGTTGAGTTTTTCTTGGCTTTGGAAATTCATGCCAAGGCTTTAAACCTTGCCTATGACGGTACACTCGAATGATCTCACCACTAACGATCTTTCCTCTCAACACTTCGATCTCTCTAGAAAGTTTAGCACAGCTGTTTTTCCGCTTACGCGTACCGCTTTCAATGATGTCCTTTGTTTCCTGAGAGAGTGGCAAATTTGGGCGCCCAGATTTGGTTGTATCCATTTCACATTCATCCAAAGTTTTATTTGAATTTCTTTTGACGAAGTCCTCACTTCTTCGCAGCTTTTTGGCAACCCATGAACGTGTTATAAAGGTGGCTCCAGCATCACGAGCTTCCCGAAATGTTATTGCTCGTATGCGATCTATCACACGTTGCCTCTCCGAATCACCAATTAATTGAGAAGCCATTATATTATTACTTTATCAGCTAGAGTAATTCTAATACCTGCAATAAATAAAGAATTTTATATATTTTTATAATCACTAAAAACTATTTCGATATAAGTAAACATGTAAGCTGCAAATGGGGGGGGGCTAAGGTTTTTTGGAACCCCTTACATTCTAAATGGTACTAAACGTTTAGTTTTTATATATGAAATGTCTACTCGACATCTACAGGGTGTTCACAATGTCTTGTCACCCCAGTAAAATACTAACTGATTTTCGTTTTTCTTTCAGACCCATTTGAAATGTGTGATAGCAGCAATTATACGATTAAACAACGCATATTGGCTAGTACCTGGGTCCATGAGCGACCACGTAATGGCTAAACCATTGAAAATATTCGTGCAGACTCCCAGGACCGATTTAATCGTGCAGCTCCTCCAAAAAGGACTCTGTTGAAATGGGAAAAGAAACTGTTCACAAAAGGAACTGTAAAAAATAAACCAAGAACTAGCAAGCCATCTAAGCCATCTAGTTAGTATTTTACTGGGTCCTGGTGTGATAAGACATTGTTGACACCGTGTACTAATGATCTGAGCTTTCTAAAATGAATAATAGCTATTTTTAAATGTTTACTAGATATCTCAAATATCTGAAAACGGTGCTTAAATGTTTCAAAAACATAAAGGCGTAGAAAGTAAAAATTTCATTTGTATAATAAGTTACTTTTCTGTTATTTGCGTCTAAACACATGTACATTGTGATTAATAATAATAGTTTGAAATTGTGACTCAGTTTATTTAGTGTTCGTGTTTATAGGCTATCTCGAAAAGAGAAGAAAACAATTATTATATTTGTGTATTTATTCATTTATTCCATGTAGGCGTAGGTCTTCTAAATGTCTTTCGTGCATTTTTTAATTTATTTATTTGCCTAGGCTTTCAAGATTAGCCTGTGATCCTGAGCCTAGCTTTAGATCTAGGCCTCTTGATATGCGGCAGGCCTATCCTACGTTCAGTCTCTAAGTTGGATAGCTTATACTCGAGAAGAGACGGTAATAAATGAGAAAGGGTTCGAACTGAATCAACAATTGAATCCAGGACTGAGAAACAAAATATTTGAGGAAAAATTAGCTGAACTAGATATGATTTCGCTTGAAAAGCGTCGACTTATAGGAGAACTAATTCGAGTATTTAAAACTGATAAATGGCTTTCATAATGTAAATTACCGAAGTTATTTGATAGGTATACATAGTCAGTTACAAGAAGAAATGGATGTACTGTAAACTAAAAGTCAAAAGTTTTAGGAGTAACGCCGCGAAGCAGTGCTTTTTATTTAAACTTAAACTTTAATGCATTAGACATTTCATTGTTAGACAATTCATTAAGCATTTCTTTAGACATTTTAGATTAGTCTTTTTAATTGTTCAAAAAAATGGGACAATTTAGACATTTTACTTGACTTACTGAAATGTCTAACGAAATATTTAACTAATGTAAAATGTCTAATGCATTAGACATTTCAAAACTCTCAAAACTGGGACAATGAAACATTTAATGAAACATCTACAGTACTTCCGTTGATAGTGTAATGTTGAGTGCGTCAGTGTGTGAAGTAAAAACAGATCTAGTTAAAGATGGAAGCATGTAATTAGTAAACGTGTGAATAAAGATGTCCATAAATATGTGTTACAACAGCTAACAAGAAACAGAGAGGAAAAGATGCGTTTCTCGAGGTGTGTACAATAAATGGAGACGTTGGTCTTACAGTACATGACGGACGGCTGGAGGTTAATTCCAACATGTTGCAATACCACTTCCCATTAACTCAACGAGTTTAAGCGACGTTGGATCTGTTCATTAGTTGGGTGGGTGACCGTCGTCTGCGTTCAAATAATGTAGCCACCCTCGGTTCGTATCCCACGTAAAAACTGCAAACATTTTCCTTGTTATATCCCAAAACTTTCCATGAAAAGAGACTTCTTTCCGTTTCAAACCGGAAAGATTAATGCTTTCTCTTATGTTTATATTACGGTTAAGACAAAGAAAATGAGAAACACTCAAATCTGATTTTTAAGAGGATTTAAGCGACTGTGCTATGGGACACACTGTTATTTTTGGAAGGGCTCTTTTCTCCCAACTGCTTTAAATTGCACTTTAAAAACAAAATTTTTATAGTGGTTTGTCAATATATTAAGCATAATGGTGCCATTTATATATATATAATATATATATATATATTATATATATATATAGAGAGAGAGAGAGAGAGAGAGAGAGAGAGAGAGTGTATATAGTGTGTATATATATATGTGTGTGTATATATTATATATATATATATATATATGCGATGCGCCTCGGTGGTGTAGTGGTTAGCGTTGCTGACTACGAATCTATCGGCCCCGGGATCGAGACCCGTTGACGGCTGGTGGCTCGCAGCAAAACCCAGCTGTTCATCCCACCGGGCTGCTGGGGGCGTGGTTCGGATTCCACGTTAAACTGTAGGTCTAAGGTGTAGTGAAAAGCTTGACCTTCCTCAGAATGAACAATTCTGGCGGAAGCAAACCAAAGGTGTATATATATATGTATGTATGTCTGTATAATTTTATTTTCGTTGCTGGATGAATAATTATATATATATATATATATATATATATATATATATATATATATAATATATATATATATATAGTTATTCATCCAGCAACGAAAATAAAATTATGCAAATTTCGAAGAATGTCCTTAAATTTAAAATTTAATAATGAAAAGAAGTGAAAAAAATGAACTTTGAAAGAATAACTTTGTGTTCATTTGGTTCTAAAGTAAAGTTTGTTTAAAAAGTGACTTTTTACCTTTATGAAATTAACCTTTTTAACTTTTCAATTAATATTGAAAAAAAAAGTGTAACTTTGTAGAGAAGAATCTATGCACAAATATTTTCATCTGCAACAGCTGTAAATTTTGTTCAACATATTTTGAAGAGACGTATTAGTAAACATTAGTATGAACACGAGTAAAACAAGTGACACCCAAAAAACTTTATTTGCCCTCATTTTTTCCTCTCAGAGGGGAGGGGATATAAACTCATGGATTTACCTGAGTCATTGCAATCATTATGCTTAAATGTTGTGCAAATGAAGTCAAAAATTCAAAACTCAAAAATCTGAATCAGAAAAAAATACTAGGGGCACTCAATATATTTTGCCCCATCCTTTTTTATTAGCTAAATAATAGTCCATGGGGCTGAAATGTCTTTTGGGCCGTAAGTTTGAACTTTATGCGCTTCACATAACCGGATTTTTTCAGTTTGAACCTCCCCTCCTTGTATAAAACCGCTTTTAAACGCCTTGTATAAAACCGATGGTTAACGCAGTTTCGAAAATGGCGTCTGACAGTGATGTCCGTCGTAAACAGAGAACTGTTACGGAGTTCTTAACCGCAGAGAAGGAAACAGTTAGAAATATTCACAAACGTCTACAAAACGTTTACGGAGATGCTGTTGTTGATCGAAGCACAGTTGGACGCTGGTCTAAACGTGTGAGATCATCGGAGAGAGGGAGAGTCAGCATCGATGATGAGCCACGCAGTGGTCGCCCGGCATCGGCTGACATCTCACACTGTGTAACGTGCTAACAGCATCATTCGATCAAATCGGTGCGTCACATACAAGGAGCTATCACTGGAGCTAGGAATTAGTGAAGGCAGTGTGAATACGATAATTCAGCAACTGGGATACTCAAAAGTGTGTTCACGGTTTGTTCCTCGCGAACTGACTGAAGATCACAAAGCCCAAAGAAAAGAAATTGCTTCTGAGTCGTTGGGTCGACACGAGACAGAAAGGGATGACTTCCTTTCACGAATTGTGACTGGGGATGAGACTTGGGTACACCACTTTGAACCTGAAACAAAACGCAAATCCATCGAGTTGCATCACGCAGACTCCCCACGCGAGAAAAAGTTCAAAATGGCTCCCTCTGCAGGAAAGGTTATGGCCACCATCTTCTGGGACATGAAAGGGGTGATTCTGGTGGACATTATGAAGAAAGGACAAACAATCAACTCAGAGGCATATATTGCTACCCTACAGAGACTCCAGAGACGAAAAAGCGAGTTCGACCGGAGACAAAACTGGAAGACGTCCTTCTTTTGCACGATAACGCAAGACCACACAACAGTTTGCAAACAAGAGAGAGACCATCACAAAAATGCGCTTGACTGTGTTACCTCACCCTCCATACAGCCCGGATCTGGCACCTTCAGACTTCCATTTGTTTGGGCCAATGAAGGATGCTATTCGTGGAAGAAAGTTTCAGAGTGACGTTGAGGTTGTTGAGGAGGTTAAGATGTGGCTTTAGCGGAACCCAGCAGACTTTTACCAGCAAGGAATAAAGGTCCTTGTTTCGAGGTGGAGGAAAGCCGTAGAAAAGGATGGAGTCTATGTGGAAAAATAAAAACTTGTAAAAAAGGTATGTAATTACTTGTGTACAAAATTTCTGGAACTTAAAGAAACTTGGAAAGAAAAAAAAAAGGTGGGGCAAAATATATTGAGTGGCCCTCGTCCAAGTGAGAGAAGTTTACAATTTTTAGATATTCAATATTAAATTAATATACGAGTATTTAGAGTAATCTCGTTTAAATAGGCCCTTGGAAGCAAGGAGGCTTTTTAAGCTCATTTATTACATAAGAAAAGTGAAAGGAACAAGTCGTAGTACTAGTGATAACAAATAATAATAATAATAATAATAATAATAATAATAGTAATAATAATGATAGCAATAATAATAAACAATATAAAGTTTACAAAATGTTATATAATTTTAATTTAAATGAGTATTGTATATTTATTAGAAAATAAATGGTGCTTAATAAAAAATATAAAAAAGAATAAATTACGAAATTAAAAGTGCTTTATGAAATTAACATATTTTAAATAGTTGATTATAAAATGGGAACTTCATTACTATGGTAAAAATGGCAGTAGTGAACTTATGCATCAGTTGGAGCTAATGAAGTGCTTTTTAAGTGATTTACGAAACATATTTAGTGATGAAGCCTGCCTGACATGCATGGGAATTACATTCCATACATCTACTCCTTTGAAAGAGAGTGCATTTCCTGCAGTTTCTATTGCATAGTTACGTTTGTGTATAAAATTCCTGGGCAGTCTGGTGTCATAACGATGGGTTATTTGGTGGGGGTGATTCCTCTTTAAATGGGTGATGTACAGTATGTTGATGTTTACTGATAACTTTGAACATATTGACAGCAACATTAAACTTGTATCAGTCATTTAGTTTTAAAATATTTAGCTCTTTAAATTTTTTGTGGTCATAATCATATAAGATGACTTTGTCAGGTTTAATAAAAGTTTATTAGCAGACATCCATTTGTACACATTTTTTAATTAGCTGTTCATTCCATTAATCAGAAAGTTTGAGTTATGATGAGAAGAAACAAGTATGGTATCATCTGTGTGTTGCACGCAGTTTAATGTGGTTGAGAGATGAAAATCCTTGACGTGAATTAGAAATAGTAATGGGCCAAGAATGCACCCTAAATAGAAGTAGATGTTTCGTTAGATGTTTCATTGTCACAGTTTTGTGAATTTTGAAATATCTAATGCATTAGGCATTTCACATTAGTTAAACATTTCGTTAGACATTTTAGTATTCAGTAAGTGAAGTGAAATGTCTAAATTGCCCCAATTTTTTAAGCAATTCAAAACACTAATCTGAAGTGTCTAAACACTTTGTGAGGAGGAGATTGTAGACACCAATCGATCAGGGAAGCTCTCCAGGGAGTACGTTAGACAGAAGATAGGGAGTGCTGGAACTTCCGTTTCTCCTGTCACTGTCCTCCTTAGCTGATCTTTTCCGTGTCAAATCTACCCTGCGAGAAGTCAGATATGCTCTGAAGCACACACTTTTCTCCCTATTCCTCAGTACATATACGTGCATCTTACGCACTACATAATCTTCTAAAAATTAAAAAAAAAATGGCATCAACTTGAAGAGCCTCGGTGTTCCCTGGGGAGGGGACCACAAATGTCCCCACTTCTGGCTCTCCAGCTTCCGATACCGGGAACGCAGACCCGGGTAGCGGGGTTGAGTCTGCTACCGCCCATTCGAGATGTTCTGGGCCTCTGCCTGATTCACTTTTCATTAATTTCTGCAACATTCGTGGCCTTTTCTCAAATTTTCAATTTGTTGAACACCACCTCTCTTCCTCTAAACCTCATCTTTTTTTCCGCACTGAAACTCAGGTGTCTGGGATGACTGACAGCAACCCCTTTTCTGTACCCCCCTACTTTCTCTATACTCAATTTCACTCCAAAGGTGGATGTTGCGTATTTGCACGCAATGACCAAACTTGTTCTCGCATTCCCGAACTCGAATCTTCCGAATTCTATACCCTCTGGCTACGATTTACATGCCAATCTTAAACTAAATACATCTGCGCTGCTTACCTTTCTCCAAATTCTAGTTAGTATCCAAAATTCTTTGACTACCTCACTTCCAAAGTGGAATACATTCTATCCCGCTCTCCCTTTGCTGAAACCTTCATTTTAAGAGATTTCAATGTTCATCACCACCTTTGGCTTCCCTCCCATTTCACTAACATCCCTGGTGAAATAGTTTACACGTTTTCTCTCCTAAATGATCTAGACCAGATTGTACAGCACCCTATTCGTATCCCCACTGAGCGTTGGAGATACACCGAACATTCTAGATTTATTTCTTACCTCTTATCCTTCTCCTTACTCTGTCAAACTTTTTTCTCCGTTGGGTTCCTCCGACTACAATCTTATATCTGTTCCCTGCCCTATCGCTCCAATTCGGCCTTTGGATCCTTCCAAAGCTGTTATTCAGCTGAGTAAGCCGTTTGTTCGCGTGACAATCTCACAGTCTTCTTTCAGATCGTCAGTATGGGTTCCGCAAGGGACGCTCTACTGGCGATCTTCTTACATACAGTATGCCTCTGAATCTTGGTCAACCTCCCAAAGCTTTCCAAACTTTCCCATGATTCGCGTAGGACGCTATGGAACACCTGACCTCTGATCTTTCTGCTATCTCTGATTGGGGCAGAGAAAACCTTGTGGCTTTCAATGCCTCAAAAACTCAGTTCCTCCATCTGTCTACTCGTCACAATCTTCCACACGCCTATCTCTTTATCTTCAACAACACACAACTCAATCCTTTCTCTTCTCTTAACATTCTTGGCGTTTCCTTTTCTCGTGATCTTTCCTGGAAAGATCACATATATTCTCTTTCCAACACAGCTTCTAAGAGTTTAGGTGTGCTGTACCGCCGCCGCAGTTTCTTCACCCCTACTCAGTTGCTGGCTCTGTACAGGGACCTTGTCCGCCCCCGTATGGAGTATGCTTCTCATGTATAGGGGTGGCTCAACCAACACAGCCGTACTTGACCGGGTGGAATCAAAGGCTTTTCGTCTCATCATTTCCCCGCCTCTTACTCACTGTCTTCAATCCCTCTCTCTTCACCGCAATGTTCTCTTTATTATCGCTATTATAACGTACACTGTTCTTCTGAACTCTCTAACTGCATGCCTCCACCTTTTAGGAGAGAACGCAGCACATGACTTTCTACACTTTCTCATTCCTTTTCTGTGCATCTCACTAGCGCAAGGGTTAATCGGTATTTTCAATCTTTCATCTACTCACCCGGTTAACTCTGGAACAATCTTCCTCAATCCATCTTTCCCCCTGTCTATGACCTCCAATCTTTCAAACGCAGAGTGTCTAGACATCTCGGAAACCCCGGACCTTGATTTTGGCTCTCTTCTTCTATGGGGGAAGGGCGCTTTTGCGGGTATTTGCCCTTGGCCTCTTCCTTCCTGCATAAAGAATCAAAAGAAACCAAATGTTTAATGAATTGTCTATCAATGAAATGATAATGATAAGCTTCATTGGCAAGATATAAATCCAATAACATGTCTAATGTCTGATGCATGAAAGTTTAAAGAGTTTAAGTTTAAGTTTAAGTATAAGTAAAAGTTTGTATGAAAAAATTGCTTCACTTGTATACCTTTAATTTACTCCCATTTCTTCTTGGAATTGACTATGTATCCATGTCAAATAACTTTCTGTAATTTACATTGGATCACCTGAAAATCAGGGCCCCCAGCATTCTTTAGTTAGCCTTTAAGGCTAACTAACAAAAATACTCGTATCACGACCTCATCAAACCAATCGTTAGGTCAACTGTACGCCCTTGACGATTGGTTAGGTTAGGTTGTGATATTTTCGTTAGTTAGCCTTATAAAGCTAACTAAAGAAGGCTGGGGGCCCTGATCTTCAGGTGATCCTTTACATTATATAATTATATTTTTAACTACAATGTGCATGCGTCTTGGAGCAAAGAATAGAAAACTAACCTATTATACAAATGACATAGTTTTTGAAACACTTAAGCAACGCTTTCAGATATCTGAAATATCTAGTAAACACTTCAAAATAGCTGTTATTCATTTAAAAAAGCTGAGTTCATTATGAGATGTCGAGTAGACATTCTATATATATTGTATAACCAAACGTATAGGGATCACCTGAAGATCAGGGGCCCCCAGCCTTCGTTAGTTAGCCTTATAAGGCTAACCAACGAAAATATCACGACCTAACCTAACCAATCGTCAAGGGCATACAGTTGACCTAACGATTGGTTAGGTTAGGTCGTGATATTTTCGTTAGTTAGCCTTATAAGGCTAACTAAAGAAGGCTGGGGGCCCTGATCTTCAGGATCCACGTATAGTACTATTTAGAGTGTAGATCCTAGTGGGACTCCACTAGTTAGCACCGCTTTGTCGGGTAAATTATCTTTTAATTTGATGTACTGATGACGATTTGACAGATATGTTTCAAACTAATTGAGGATATTTCCTTTTATTCCGTATATGTGAAGTTTATTCAAGAAGATTTCATGCGAAAGTGTATCAAATGCTTTTGACGAATCGAGGAAGATCAAGGCAGTATGTCTTTTGCTGTTTAAGTTCTAATACACTTTTTCTAGTATAGGTTTATGGCATCTTCCGTTGTATGTCCACCTCCAAACCCAAATTGTGTTTTAGTTAAAATATCGAGATCACCTGAAGATCAGGGCCCCCAGCCTTCTTTAGTTAGCCTTATAAGGCTAACTAACGAAAATATCACGACCTAACCTAACCAATCATTAGGTCAACTGTACGCCCTTGACGATTGGTTACGTTAGGTTGTGATAGTTTCGTTAGTTAGCCTTATAAAGCTAACTAAAGAAGGCTGGGGGGCCTTGATCTTCAGGTGATCCAAATATCGTATTTTATTAAGAATTTAGTAAGTTTATGTTACACGATTGTTTTCAAATACTTTAATTAAAGTTGGCAATGCAGAAACGGGGGTATAATTGAATGGAATGTTGGGTTTCCCGACTTAAATACAGGTCATACGCTGTCTTCCTTTGGACTGCCAGAGAATATACCTAGTGTTATTTATTCATTCATTAGCTTTCTGTGTGGTATTGCAATGTCATCAGATGCTAATTTGTATATTTTTGCTGGGATCGTATTGACGTCAGAATCTTTATTTTTTAGGTTTTTATATTGCTAGAGAGATATCGTATGGTAGAATTGGATCAAAGAAAAATGAGTTTGGATTTAGTTGTGGCATGTACTATCGGTAGTGAATGTCTGTAATTGGGATCGAGGCTACAGTACTGGAGCTGATATTTGCAAAGAAGTTGTTTAATAAATTGGTTGTCTTTGGGGTCATTGTAAGAATTTCTGCCTTTGTGAGGGAAGACAAGGGATCTGTTTTAACCTTATTTGTATTAATTAATTCTTTCAGATTGTTCCATAGTCTTTTTGGATTGGATTTTTGTTCATCAATTTTTGAACAATAATAATCTGCCTTTAGTTTTTTAATAACTGCATTAAGTCTGTTACAGTAATTTTTGTATGTCTGTTCGGTAATAATATCAGTTTTCCATAATTTAAAGAGAGTATGCTGGCGTTTAATATTCACAATGAGTGCTAAGATGATCCATTGGTTGTTGTGTTTAGTTTTAGATATTGCTTTTTATTTAAGAGGAAAGTTCATGTTGAATATATCCATTAGTGTGCTTGAGAATGCTTGAAATTTTGTTCCCATGTCATGGTTACTTTCGGTTATTCTAGTCCAGTCAAAGGCTGTTATTTCTCTCAGGAACTTTAATTTGTTATTATAGCTATAATAGTAAACTTTTATAGTTGGGTGATTAGCATGGTGTATGTAGACAAATGAGCTGTGATATTATTTAATGCAACTATACCGGAGATGCAGTCAAGCAAGGACCGCACCCAGATCTCATCTAGCAGAGTCGGATTTATAATGTCATTGTGAAGTCTAGTTGCCTTTGTAATAGTTAATTTAAAAACACTCGCAGTCATGTTGTTGTGAAGGAAGCGTGTGTTATTACTTGAATGTTCTTTGGTGAGATCAATATTTAAATCTCCAGCAGTAACACAATTGTTATCAATATAAATGGAGGTTAGAATTTTATCGATATTTGTAATAAAAGTTGGTACATTACCAGTTGGTAGTCGGTAAATATTTAAGTTGAATACTGGCTGTTATGAATAAGCATTTCAATTGTTATTGTTTCTTAGATATTGATTATGCTTGTCAGTTCTTCGATACTTTTACTCTTGTAGTTTGAGTCTACAAATATACTTACACCTCCCACCCTATTGTTAGCCCTACATACATGGTAGTTTGTGTACCCTGGAATGTTGTGTTTCTTGTTTAAAAAGTTGTCTACTGAGATATATTCGGAGTTGACTACGTTTTAGTAATTTAATTTACACTCTTGAGAGTATTAAAAGTGTTGATCATGATATGAAGATTAGGGTAAAACGGTAGTAGAAATAATAATAGGTAAGAAAAAATGGTGCTACTATAGCGTGATTCCTACCGGTGACTTCGATACTATAGGGTGATTCCTACCCGTTTTGGTTCGAAACTACAGTACTATAGAGTGTGATTCCTATCCAAGGTATAAATGAAAATATAATAAATATAAAATGCTATTTATTATTCAATTTTATTTATTTAAAAAATAGTTTCGGTGCTACTATAGTATGTGGTCTACCTACGACTGGTTAGGTTTAGTCACGATATTTTCGTTAAAACTAACGAAAATATCATGACTAAACCTAACCAATCGTCAAGGGCGATGGACATTGGAATGTAAACAAGCAATTAGTAAACAAGGTAAGACGCTATAATTAAAAGGTAGACCGCCGAATCGAGGTAGGAATCACGCTATAGTAGCACCGAAAAAATATATACAGCACACACACACACACACACACACACACACACACATATATATATATATATATACACACACACATATATACACACAAGAGTATATGCCAAAAGATAAAAATTAAAATTAAAATAAAAGCGGTTGTAGTAAAGCAAGAACGTATTATTATAAATGCATGCACAGTGATACTGGAGAGTTGAAAGTTGGAAAATTATAGAATTATAAAAACTTATAATTAAAAATTAAATTAAAAATTAAAACTTATATCATTATAAAATCTTAAAATTAACGATTGCCGAATTTTAAGGACTATGAGAATAGCAAAGTTATATTATAAGGATTATGAAATTATAAAATTTAAAGACAGTACAAATTTGTTTATTATTATATTATTATTATTATTATTATTATATATAAGAGTAATTATACTCTTTGTCCTTCCAGGGATTTATGGGCATACAGTAAGGGGTTCCAAAAAACCTTAGCCCCCCCCATTTGCAGCTTACATGTTTACTTATATCGAAATAGGGATTAATCCCAGAATAGGCACCTGAAATCATTTTTAGGTGCTTAATCTGGGATTGAGGCAAAACACAGGTGCTTAATCTGGGATTGAGGAGAAAAAAATATAAACAGTTTTTAGAGATATAATTTCATTGTTTTTATCAATATTTGAAAAAATCAACTCTAACCTAACCTAACCTAACCTAACCTAATCTTTTGCTATATCTAAGGCTTTTTTGGTTAGTTTTGCTATTCTTACCAGTTTCATTTTTACCTGATTTTCACATTTAATATTTTATTAATAATATTCAGAAACATTCGGGTTCATATTGCAGGAATTTATAATATCTAAAATTTTTCTTTATTCATTAAACCACTTTAAACCTTTTATAACTTTGCCTTTATTACATTTGTAATAAACTGTGTATAAACAATAAATTTTGTAATCATCAGGTTTTTTTTATTTAATTCCTTGCAAGGTGCCTATTCTGGGATTGAGGTTGAACGCAGGTGCTTCATCTGGGATTGAGGTACATCAGGTGCCTATTCTGGGATTGACTCCGAAATAGTTTTTAGTGATTATAAAAATATATAAAATTCTTTATTTATTGCAGGTATTAAAATTACTCTAGCTGATAAAGTGATAATATAATGGCTTCTCAATTAATTGGTGATTCGGAGAGGCAATGTGTGATAGATCGCATACGAGCAATAACATTTCGGGAAGCTCGTGATGATGGAGCCACCTTTATAACACGTTCATGGGTTGCCAAAAAGCTGCGAAGAAGTGAGGACTTCGTCAAAAGAAATTGAAATAAAACTTTGGATGAATGTGAAATGGATACAACCAAATCTGGGCGCCCAAATCTGCCACTCTCTCAGGAAACAAAGGACATCATTGAAAGCGGTACGCGTAAGCGGAAAAACAGCTGTACTAAACTTTCTAGAGAGATCGAAGTGTTGAGAGGAAAGATCGTTAGTGGTGAGATCATTTGAGTGTACTGTCATACAGTCATAGGCAAGGTTTAAAGCCTTGGCATGAACTTCCAAAGCCAAGAAAAACTCAACATCGATGACAGAATGTGGTTTGCCCATTATCTTGAAGATTGGGATGTGGATGATTTCATGCATTTAGCTGTCTCCGATGAATTTTTTGTTTACGTAACACGTCGGCCTAACTACCAAAATGATCGAGTGTGGGCCACAACACCAGATGAAATCGATGACAATGAACATTATCGCGAATTATTAAAAAGTCCAGACTGTGTTGGTGTGTTTCTTTTGTTCACTGCAAAGAAGCTCATGTGGGTGCTGAAGCCAAATGATCAGAGTTGGGTTGGACAGTATTTTCGTGATATTATTCTATCCCAGCATGTCATTCCTTTTCTAAGAAACCCAAACAATGTTATGGATGTCGATCAGGTCACACTTCTGCACGATAAGGCCCCCTGCTTTAAGGCATTAGCCACTCAACAGTTGTTACGGAACCATGAGATCGATTTCTTTGGAAAGGAAGAATGGCCAGGAAATTCTCCTGACCTGAACGTCTGTGAACACATTGGATCAGTTATAAAGGACAAGGTTGAATGTCTCTTGTTTCAAGAACCTGCAGCAAATCGATTTTCGAAGGATACAATGACGCAACACATTGAAACTGTTTTAGCAAATTTGCGTAACGATCACGTCACTTTTGGCAAGCTACCCAAAGCGAATTCAGGCTGTCTTGGAAGCCAATGGCGGGAACACCAAGTTTTAATTGTTTTTCATTAAATGCAAGATTAAATTCTCTTTTGTAAGGTATGTTTAGTTTTACTGTACCTCTAATGGTTTAGGCCATGGGCGGGGGGGGGTCTAAGGTTTATTGGATCCCAGTATATTATACCATCCCGTACATAGCAGGAATAAATTATTTTTTCTTTCTTCAGTTTTAATAATTTATAAAATATTTCTTCTCTGTATTCACAGTGATTCATTAATATATATAACCTTACCTTACAACCTTACAAAGGTTCCGCGTGATGATTTCTCATTTCGCGAAGGTCAAGCTTGTCGCCCCTCCTCTCGAGTTGGCCTGGTGAAGTAGTGAGTTGGATTCTTGCGCTCTCCACCTCACATAGCCAGGTACGCCCGGCTCATCGGGGATTGTTCTGAGCCAGGCGTCTAGTCTTCTTTTGAAGATTTCCACTGCAACTCCCTTCGTGTTTCTTAGGTCTTTGGGCAACTGATTAAACAGTTTTGGTCCTCTCACTACAAAACTATTTTCTTTCAGGGTTAAGGATGTTCCCTGTCTCGCCTTCAATTTGGGAATACGACACAGTCTACCGCTTCTACTTTCCATCGTTGTTTGGGGAGTTATGGGATTCAGAGTAAGATTAGGGACTAGTTTCTCCATTATTTTCCAAGTGTAAATAATGGTGTATCTCTCTCTTCTCCTTTCCAGTGAATATAGGTCTAGTTCTCGTAACCTTTCCCAGTAATTTAGTTCTTTGCACCCATTGGTCTTGGCTGTGAAGCTTCTTTGGATCCCCTCCATCTGTCTAATGTCTTCTTTTTTATATGGGGAAGTTAGGACCGAGCAGTATTCTAATTTGGGTATTATCAGGGTTTTCAGTAGAGGAATCATTACATTCCTATCCCTTCGTTTAAAAGTTCTCAATATCTGACCCGTTATTCTCTTTGCTCTGTTTACTGCTATCTTATTTTGTGTTTCAAATTTCGCATCATCTGTCATTACAACCCTAAATCTTTTGCTCTGGAATTTCTCTGAATTTCCTGTCCATTTGGGGTATAATATTCCATGCACTTTAGGTCTTCTCTTTTTCCGTACCGTAATAGCTGAAATTTCTCGGTGTTAAACTTCATATTGTTGTCTTCAGTCCACTTGTAGATTTTGTTTATGTCGGTTTGTAGAGATCCTATGTCTTCTGGGTTTCTTATTTTTCTACTGATCTTTGTGTCATCCGCAAAGGATGTTACTGTGCTGTCTCTGTTAACGTCCTCATCTATGTCAGTTAGCATGATTATGAAGAGTAGTGGAGCTAATACTGTTCCTTGTGGTACTGAGCTGAGGACCTCTGATTCTGATGAAGATACTCCTTGTACTTCTTATTGCACTTCTTATTTCCGATTTCCATAGCCGGTCACTCAATTTGAATTTTATGATTCTCTTGTAAGTATCATTATTTTTCCCGACTCGATGTGCCTCCGTAATGACATTTTAGGGATACTTTTAGATGGAGTGTTTTTTATAGTGTTTCTGACAATTTCAGCGGATTTTTCACTTGGGAAGCCCTGAGGGACTCCAGGCCCACCGATGAAGTGTAGGTTTTTGTGAGGGTCCTGCTTGAGGTTGCTGTTTAACTTCTCATTTTCTACTGGTCGGTTATGTAGTCGATCTTCTCTCGTGGATACTCTTTCATTAAGAGCGTTTATACACTGTTTTAGTTCTTTGTTTTCTTCTTCTAATTTGCTTATTCTTTCATCTTTTTAGCCAAGCAGTTTAGGGTAAAAGATAGGTACGATTCCATATATAAAGCTACTTGTTTATTATCACCGGTAAACGCCTTTTATTCCTGCCTTTTATTCCCATTGAATTCCTCGATCCGTTGACAGAGGGGGATCTCTCCGGAGGCGGGGGTAGCAGCGCTTGATGTGGAGGGAAAAGGCATAACTCTCTTCTGTTCCCACATGGAGACTCCTGGAGAGGAGGGAATGGGGGATGCCTGTTGTTGTTGTTGTTGTTATTGAGTTTTGTTTCCTCTTTTTGCCATTTTTGTAAAGTTTATTAAATTGAAATTTAGATATTTGTTGATAGTTTTTAGAAGTGATGATAAGAGAATTTGACTCAAATTTTAGATAACGTTCGTTCTTTACATTGAATTTTTATTTACACATGCAGTTAAAATTCAGTCGTTCAGTTTGTTCGTATGTTTGTTATTTCAGGGTCACGGGTAGGACTAAGAAGGTAGTGCCGGATGTCGCCACAAAAATTTGAAGATATTTTTTATGTAATATTATTAGTTAAGTAATATAAATTATCTAATGAGATTGTATCTGTGTAATCTTGGCACGTTTACAATTTTGTTTACAATTTTGTTAACAGACTTTAAACTGTTAATTTTTATAAGAATGAGGAACACGAAGCTGACAAGCGTCACCGGCACTGGTACTGGCACAAAATATATAAATATATATGCTGTATGTATATTCGCGTATTGACCAGTCATCACCAGTATTGACTGATTTCAGTTTTTGATTGTAACATACTGTGACACGTATATATGTCAGAGTATGTCACAATAAAAACCGAAATCAGTCATTACCCGTATTAGCTGATTTCGGCTTTTGACTGTGACACACACACACACACACACACACATATATATATATATATATATATATATATATATATATATATATATATATATATGGATAGGTGATTGTTCAAATTACGTTGAATGTACCGTAAAGGTTTACGAAAATTATGTAAACAGCAAATTTATCTTTGGAGTCTTAATGGAGAATTTACTGTTAGATATCTTTTATTTCAAACGAAAATTGAAGTAATAACGGTAAATAACGACAAATTTTCAGTTAGAAACGTGTTACTTTACGTTACGCTTTTCATTATATTATAACAGAAAATTATTGAGAGTATAAAATATTTGAGTTTGTAATATTTGTGAAGTGTGTGTGTGTGTGTATATATATATATATATATATATATATTGTTTAACTTAGTAAATAATTTTCAAACCGTGAATCTTTTCTCTTCATGGAATTCGGATGATAGAAGTGAAATGAAAATACAGTTTGTTCAAATTCTGCAGAAGCGTTAGTCTTTTCAAAAGAAATTAATTAAAACAAAACTTATTCAGTCTACTTTTTCTCACTTTCGAAATTCATTCCTAAAAGTTATAAATAAATAAAAAAAAAAAAAATGCCTTACTTAGTTTATATGAAACATCGAATAACCAACTTTCTAACGCTCAGTTTTCCTGTTTCTTGAGTCAGACCTTCAGTTTAAACTTCTCCGCCCATTTGGACACAAATTTATTGGAATAAAGAAACTCCTTTCAGCCCAAAGGAATTCAAAACTTGGAGGAAAGTTATCCTAAGGAGATAAGCCACGAAGAAAAAAAGAAGAAAGTCTAAAGAAGATGAAATAGACCTAAGGCGATCAAAAACCACTCAAATTACTAAACTTTAAACCTCGCTAAATACAAAATGAAAGACAACGAAGTTAACCCCCCCGCCCCCCCCAAAAAAATGCAGGCTCAAACTTAGATTATAATTATGATTAAATCAGAAGTGACAAAAAGCCTGTAATAAAGTATGAAACGCTTTTCTCCTTACTTACGAAGTCAAATTAAAGTTGGACGTAATTTATTACATGCACTTCTTGTCCTTTATTTATTTGAATTATTCTTTATCAGAATGAGAGTTATGTATGAACTTTGAATATCATGGACATGAGTATTATGGAATTTTTGTAGTGTAAACAGTATACATTTTATGTAGAACACTGTTCTTAAATATTTATTTAATACTAATTTTTCTATTATTCAAAAAAAATTATTGTACTGAATAACCATCTGAAAATGGTTTACAAATTCGTGAATTAAATAATATTAAAATACCTAATTAAGTTATTAAAATTCATTTCATAAGTGACGATAAAATGGCAAAATACAGAAGGAATTTCTCTCTCTCTCTCTCTCTCTCTCTCTCTCTCTCTTATATATATTATATATATACAGTATATATATTATAATCTTTTTTTTTTTTTTGGAAAAAATTAAACTGATATTTTGCTCATCCAGTGTTTCTATTTGGGGCTCTATCCAACGAGTGATCGCTGTTAACGTTCCTTAACCTCAGTGATCGTTTACTTTATTGAAAAATAATTTAACTTTTATTTGTATTGTGCGTGCGTGCGTGTGTGTATTATAGCAACATCTACCAAAATATAAAAATGCTCTTACAACGTCAGATAAGACAAACATAAAAGAAGTCACATTTAAAATTCCATTATATGGTCATAAGAAATAAGTTTCATTTGAGTTCATAAAAAAGGCTCTTAAATATTCTTGTATCTTCAACCAGTTTTCAGTTTTATTTCGATTTTGGACTGCGCGTTCTAAGTATGTTGTTACTGCTCGTTCAGATGTAATTAATTTATAACTGAAGGTCTCTCTCCCCTCAGAGACAGTCGTTGGAGAGGGGAGAATGATGCCTGGTTTTAGTTTTTACCGTATTTTAGAGACTTGTTTCTCCTTCTTCACAATCCTTTGAGACGTATTACGTATTGTAATCCAAATATTTATATTATCTCTCAGTTTCTGCGGATATGTAAGAGAAGTCCCTCACCAGCTATACATGGACAATTGTGAGAGCAGGATGAGAGTATGAAAAGCAACTTAATGAAGAGGAATGCTGTAGAATGGTCTGTCACATGTCGATTCCTGTATACCTATTAGAAAGCAATAAACAGTTTGTAAGAAAGTAAATCTGTAAAGGCAACAAAAAAGAAACTGGAAAGGAGTGAGGTTCAAACAAGAGCCGCAAGGTATCAGAAGCTACTGTTTCCATCAAAGTATAGTCGTTGCACTAAAATCATTAGGAGATTTACAAAGCGAGAGTAGATCATGGAATATGGTCAAATACTGATAGACTTCACAGTCTTAAATGTTTATTTTTTAGATTTTTTGATTCTTCACTACACGGGACCGAACCCAACTGGTTCTCAATTTCTTTAGAGAGAGAGAGAGAGAGAGAGAGAGAGAGAGAGAGAGAGAGAGAGAGAGAGAGAGCGCAATAATTAATTCTGTTAAATTACTTATAAAGCAATTTAGAAAAGAAAATTGTCAAACTTTAGAGGTGAATATTGGAGAGAAAGAGTGACAGGTCAAAGTTAATTCTGTTGTGTGTTCATTTACGAATTTTTACTAGCAAGAATTTCCATCCGGACATCTGTTGCGGAGTTTGACTTCCGTGGAAAACCATCTGATTTCCTCCAGTAGGCAAGAGGTATTTAAAAAAAACCCGGAGTCCCAGGCAGTATAAATAAACTATGCACTGTATTCGAACACGCTGTTTTTTAACCCATTTTATATATATATATATATATATATATTTTGCAGGAAGGAGGAGCCAAAAGCGAACGCCAGCAAAAACGACCCCTAAACGACGCCTAAAAGGTCAAGGTCCAGGGTTCTCGAGATGCCTGGACACTGCGTTTGAAAGATTGGAGATCATAGACGGGGGGAAAAGCTGTATTGAGGAAGATTATTCCAGAGTTGGCCGGTTGAGTAAATGAAAGATTGAAAATACCGATGAACCATTACATTAGAGAGTTGAACAGAAAAGGAATGAGAAGTGTCGAAAGTCTGATACTGTGTGCTCTCCTTAAAGGAGGAAGCATGCAATTAGACTTGAGAAGAACAGTGTCCGTTATAACAGCGATATTAAAGAGAGAGTGAGACAACATGGCGGTCAAGTAGAGCTGTGTGGGTTGAGCCACTTCACACATGGGCAGACAAGACCCCTGTAGAAAGACAGCAAATGATTGCGAGTGAAGAAACTGCGGGGCCGGTACCTAACCTCTTAGAAGCTGTTCTAGAAAGCGAATATATGTGATCTTTTCGGGGAAAATCACGAGGAAAGGAAACACTGAGAATGTTAAGAGAAGAAAGATTAAGTTGTGCATTGTTTAAGATAAGGAGATAGTCCTGTTGAAGATTGTGACGAGTAGACAGATGAAGAAATTGAAAGGTTTACTCTGACCCAGTCAGAGATAGTAGAAAGATCAGGTGCTCCATTGCCGTCCTACGAAGCATGGAGTAGCTGTTGAGAGGGACGCTTTGAGAAACGGGTGAGGAAGTGAAGGGTGGAATTATCGGCATTGGGGGGGGATAGGAACACCACTATTAATAGCGTTAGGAGAAGAAAAGTTACATCTACAACCGCAGCTATAGATCGGCCAGAAAGGAAATTAGAGATGAAGGCGCAGATAAAAGGATAGAAATCGAAGGATGGCAGTTTCGAAATTAAAGAGTTGTGCCAGACTCTATCAAAAGCTTTTGATATTATCTAGCGCAATAGCAAAGTTTCACCGAAACCCCCAAAGGAGGATGACCAAGAGTCAGAAATATATACAATGTGTAAGAAAATCACAAGTGGAGTGTCCCTTGCGGAACCCATACTGACGATCTGAAAGAAAACTGTGAGAAGAGAGTTGTTTAAGAATCTCCCTATTAAGGATGGATTCAAAAACTTTAGAAAGGCAAGAAATCAAAGCAATTGGACGATAGAAGGTTGAGAGCACTCGCCCTTCTTTCTTTGGAGAGCAAACTTCTAGCAGGAAGGAAAAGTACCAATGAGAGGCAAAGACGAAAGAGTTTACATTGGCAGGGTGTCAGCACAGAAGCACAGTCCTTGAGAACAACAGGAGGAACACCATCAGAACCGAACGTCTGTCTAGAGTTGAGCCCAGACCTGGCAAAAGAAACATCTTTGGAGGAGATTCTAATTTCAGACATAATTCAGTAAGAAGATGGAGGAAAAGCTCTGGAGTCGTTCAGGGTTGAGTTGGAGGCAAAAGTCTGAGCGAAGGGTTCAACTTTATCAGGAGAAGAGACGGCAACTGATCCGTTGGAATGAAAAGGAGGCGGGAAAGAAGAACAAGTAAAGTTGTTGGAGAGGTCCTTGGCTGGGTGACAGGAGAGCGAGAAGAATTAGAATTAGATAGGTTTTGACATTTTTGTTTGAAGGAAATTTTGGCGAGTCGAAGAACAAATTTTGCACCATTCCGAGCAGAAATACTGTATATGCTGAGTGAGAGACAGGAGTTGGCTGGAGATGGTTCCTTCTGATAGCCTCCTCTCTGTTGCGGATAGCATTAGAACAAGCAATGTTAAATGAAGTCTTTTTCAAGTTTTTTCATTAATTATGGGAATGTACACCTGTGAGAATTACCTCCGTGATGTGCTCAGCGCACTCGGAGGGGTCCCGGCCACGGAAGCAGTGATCATTCAATGGGAAATCAAAGAAGTACTGCCTAAGGGCCTCCAATCAGCAGCACCAAAGTGCCCAGGGGGTTTCCTCTTGGGAGGGTCCAAAGGCCTAACTGGAGTGATAGGACAGGAAACAAATATAAGGTTGTGGTCGGAGGAGCCTAACGGAGAAAAAAATTTGACAGAGTAAGAAGTAGGATGAGTGATGAGAAATAAAGTCGGAATGTTGGACTTATCTCCAAGGCGATCGGGGATACGAGTAGGATGCTGCACAATCTGCTGTAGGTCATTCAGGATAGAAAAGTTGTAAAGTAGTACACAAGAGGTGTCAGTGAAATGGGATGAAAGCCAAATGTGGTGGTGAACACTGAAATCTCTTAAAATGGAGATTTCAGCAAAAGTAGAGTGGGGTAGAATGTATACCACTTTGGAAAAAGGGAGTCAAATAGTTTTGGATAGTCAGTAGAATTCGGAGAAAGGTAGACTGCCCAGATGTATTTAGTTTGAGATTGGTATGTAAGCCGTAGCCAAAGGGTGTAGAATTCGAAGGATTCAAGTTAAGTCATTGCGTACGTATACGCAACATCCAACTTTGGAATGGAATTGAATATAAAGAAAGTAGGAGGATATAGAAAAGGTGTTGCTGTCAGTTGTTGTAGACACATGAGTTTCACTGAGGAAGAGAAATTGAGGTTTAGAGGAGAGGTGATGTTCAACAGATTGGAAGTTTGAGGAAAGGATGCGAATGTTGCCAGTGGCGTATCAAGGGAGGGGCGAGAGGGGCGACCTCCCCGAGCGGCACTTCCCGAGGGGCGGCAAATTACTGTCAGGCGGGCGCAGTATGCAAAATTTTGGGTTTTTATGTTTTAAAATGCAACCCTCCAAAAAATTATATCTCATCATTGTCGCGCATTATTTGTGTACAAAATATCCATGGTTTTGATGAAAAATCATCATTAAATGCTATATATGCCACCTCAATGCCACTATTTCCACAAATAGTTGCGTTAAATTTTCACATCGGAAAGGTTGCCAGCCCTATTTTTCAGACTTTCCCTATATTATTTAGGTTAGGCTTTGCATTCTTGAGCTTTGATGATGTTAATAATTAATGGTTGTTTTATTTTGCAGATACCTACTGAATTAGCAAACATGAGCAAACGACAGAGACTGAGTGGTGCTGCATACAAGAATCTTCGCGAAAAAAAGAGGAGGAAGCAAGCGTGCTGCTAAGCGATTTCATCAGTTAATGGGATTCTCAGACACACCTTCAGTGCCTTCTGGGAAGCAAGGAGATCAACCGCAATGTGATATATCTTTATAGATAGATGTTCAAGCGGCAACTTCAAGTGAACCCCCAAATAATCAGGATCAACCCTCATCTACATCACAAAGTCACCCACCCACCCATCACCCACAGAGTCTGTTTAACGATTCTGGCAACTGGCCCGTTCCAATGACGGACAATTTGAGAATCGAACTCATTAAACGTGGACCATCACATTTGAAAAACATGAATGGACCCTTTCCAGCTGATTCAAACAATAGGTCAATGTCAAAAGTTTGGTATTTCAAAACTTTGGAAAATGACGAAAAAATTGAAAGGTTATGGCTAATCTTCTCACCTTCAAAATGTATCTTGCATTGCTTTTGCTGTCGTCTCTTCAACAACATCTCCAGTGCATTTGGAAAAGAAGAAGGATTTTTTGCCTGGAGGAAACTGAATCCAAGAGTACCTGAACATGAAAACAGTCCATATCATACCCGATGCTTTGAACAATGGAAAGAGTTGCCTATGCGTCTTCAGTTGAATGCTACAATAGATAATGCACATCAGTTGCAAATAAAACATGCTACTGCTAAGTGGAAAGAAATACGAATGACTGACAAGATATCCACTACGTATTTGTCACCTAACATTCAAAATGAGTTCATCACACTAATCGGCTGTAATGTTCGAAAATGTATAATTGATAATGTGTCTAGTGCAAAGTACTTTGCAATAATTTTCGATAGTACACCAGATATATCGCATATTGATCAGATGTCTCAGGTAATTCGCTATATGTCGATTAAAGGTGGTAATGTAGAGGTGAAGGAATCCTTCGTTGATTTTATTAAATTAGATGGGAAGACTGCTGAGGCAGTTACTGATCTCATTGTCACTAAGCTCCGTGAGGATGGGCTGGATATCCAAAATTGTTATGGTGAAGGGTATGACAATGCTGCTACGATGGCAGGTATTCATCTTGGAGTTCAACGCAGAATTCTTGATGTTAGCAAACACGCTGTTTTCATTCCTTGCAATAACCACTCGCTGAACTTGGCTGGAGTTCATGCCGCGGGACTGAGTCCTAATGCTGTAACTTTCTTTGGAACAATTGAACGAATTTTCGTCTACTTTTTCTTCCTCTACTCATCGTTGGATGTCTTAACAAAACATTCCAAAATCACTGTCAAGCGAGTCTCTGATACGCGGTGGAGTGCTAAATATGATGCTGTTTCTAGTCTTAAGAAGAACTTGACTCACGTTGTTAGTGCCTTGGAAGAAATGAGTGAAGGGGTCTCCAAAAATCTGGACACAAAGGGCGATGCTGAAGCTCTGTTGACCTCCATCATGTCATACATATTCATTGTGTACTTATTTTTCTGGGATCCAGTGCTGAAAGAAATCAATGATGCTCAGCTATATTTTCAAAGAAAGGGACTTGCTTTGGACCAGTGTACAGTGCTTACAAGAAGTCTCACGCCTCTGTCTCGTCCCAAGCTAGTCTGTTAGGTATAAAATGGGCGGTCCTTATGGCAGCGGAGGTGTGTTCGGATTGGTGCACATAATTGCTCTAACCCCATTAATGACGTTCACACTTATCTTTGTGTTAATCACTCTATCTATTTATATATAGAGACATACTGTATATAGATATATATAGAGTATGCAGGGGATAACGTGTGTCAGTCCCAGCTATGGTAGTTGTCTTACAATTAACAGTCCCAAGTGCAAGTTACGTTAACACCTCAACATAAACTACCCTGGACTAAAATAACATACGTGAAGCCCTTACCCACAAACCATTAAAAGGTGTGATTTAAAAGCTCTCTCTCTCTCTCTCTCTCTCTCTCTCTCTCTCTCTCATTGTTTTAGTAGAAAAAATTTATTGGTAAGAAATATTTTCCATAATACAGGTAATATTAAGGAAAGATTTAAAATAAAAACGAAAAAATTACAATGATTCTGCAGAGCCACATTTTCTTACCATGAAGCTCATAATTTAGAAGACATGGCAGGACATGATTAACTTCGATAACTGATTATAACAGTTTTTAATTCTTTTTGTAAGACCGCAATGAGTGTGTCTAATTATCTCGAGATATTGTGGTTAACAAACATTTGCAAAGCTGAGCATGTTAGTGGTAACTTATGTAACAGTTCAAAAGATGTATAAACAAATTTAGGGTTGTGCTAGAAACTCTCTATTATAATTAACTCAAAGCTGGTATCCATATAAATTAGTGTTTTCATTGTTGTTATATTAATTATCACTGGGCAACACGTATTTTATTGAATGATATCTGACACTTGATTCTAGGTAATTTGGGTGCGCTGAATACGAATTTCAACTCGGTTTGGCTCTATCAGGTCCTGATTCTTGTCGACAGCCTATGTGCCATTTTCCAGATTTTTCAAATTAGGACTAAAAAATTAAGTCATGTGTTAAATTTTTTTTTCAAGTTTCATGAATACAAGCAGTTCAAACTACAGTAAAATTACATTATAACGATAGAAATGACTTAAAATAAAAAAACAAACAGATATGAAGCTTTCACTGTGGCAAAAATTTCTTTTGTAAGACTTTCTAGCGTATTTGCTTGTTGATGGCAGGTCTCTTTTCAAGCACCAGCAGTAATCAGCCATCATGTGGGAATCCCAGCGGCCTTGGTACCGTTCCTCCATAATTTTTATATCTTGGTGGAATCTCTCCACTTGTTCGTCACTTACATCACCTAAATTACTTGGAAATTGGTCAAGATGGCTATTCAAAAATGCATTTTTATGCTCATATTGCAAACCTAACTCTTTGGAGTCCCTTAAAAGTTTTTTTACGATTTCTTCGTAGTTATCTGCCCTATAATTGCCTAAAAAGTTTTCTATCAAGTCCACGAATGAGAACCAGCCATTTTTTCGCGTTCATTCATGACATTAGGAAAATTGCTGTCTTTAATCATTGTTCTTATTTGTGGACCGTCGAAAATTCCCGCCTTGATTTTTTCATAACTTAAACTTGGAAATTTTGAAGTTATGTATTTGAAACACTCGCCGTTCGTATCTAAAGCTTTTACATATTGTTTAATGAGGCCTAGTTTTATATGCAAAGGAGGAAATATGATTTTATCTCTGCTCACTAAAGGTGGATTAATTACGTTTTTTCTCCGACAGTAAGTGATGTTCGTGCTGGCCAGATTTGTTTGAAATAATGTTCTTCCTTGGCTCTGCTGTCCCATAAGCAAAGGAAGCAGGGATATTTAGTATACCCTCCTGTTGTCCTAGCAGAAAATTAACCATTTTTAAGTCAACACATATGATCCACTCGTGCTCCTATATTTGATAAGATTTAAAACCTTTTCTATATGTTCATACTTTTCTTTTAATTTTGTTGAGTGCCCAATCGGTATCGAGCCGTATAGATTGCCATTATGCAACAACACACTTAAGACTTCTTTTCGAACTGTCTAAAAACAAGCGCCAATCATTTGCATCGTAAGACTCAACCCCCATCTTCTTTAACAAACCAACTATGTCGCAGCAATATACTAAACTATCCTCTGTTCTAAAATATTTAACAAGTTCTTCTTCTCTTTTTCTGTAAAATGAAATGTATGTGTTTGAAGTAAGCAAGTTTTTCTCTTTAAGTCTTGAAGCTAAAATTTCCGCAGCCTTTTTTGGCAAATTTAGATCCCTTACAAGATCATTCAACTCGGCCTGGTTAAACTTTTGCGGATCGTTTTGACTTTCAAATACGCTGGGGTCAAAATCGGTGTCTGACTCCTCAAAGTGCATAACAATATTTTCAGGAACATCTTCAACTAATTCTTGAGTTGGCAGACCCTTAAATTTTGGAATGGGGATCTCATTTGAATGTAGCACAGGTCGTATCGCGGTGTCGAATTTGGGTACTCGATACAATGCTTATTTTTCTTAGTGAAGCCCGAAGTCTTGACAAAGCAAAGGTAGCAATCGGTCTCGTGGTTAGTAGGCTCTCGCCACACCTGATATGGAAAAAAAATTGTAAAGCGTTAACAAAAGCGACGAGAGACTTGTTTTTATGAATTTTCAAAAGTTATCACCCAAACATTTAACATTTCTATGTGTTTCAACCTTATGCAATATTTGAGATTCTTATAAACATTTTCTGTAAATTTTTGTTTATGTACCTAAGTTACAATTACATTTAGGTAAGTTACAGTATACTAGTGATTAAATTACGTAGTTTTATGAAATCATAAACTTACCATCGGAACTCCAAAAGGTATTTTTGAATCCGAACCCTTCGTCCAATGTTGCAGTCTTTCAATGCATATAGTGCAGGCTTTATGTGGAGCCCACGATTTATCTTAGTCCCCCAGTTTTATGCCAAAATAAGCTAAGTAAGCTCTTTTTACGAAGTCAGTTATATTTGCTCGTTGATGTGGAAGTGTAAAATTTCCACATATATAACAGAAGGAATCAGGGTTGTTTTTGCATTTGAACTTTCTAGTGCTTGATGACATATTGCTTGATTGTTCTGCCAATTTGTAAAGGTATTTAAAGCCCTTAATTCATATAAATTTAAGAAAATCTGAAATATAAACACAAAAATTAGTTTAAATAGGTACTTATTATGAAATAGGTACTTACAATCTATGAAATTAAACTAGAAACACGGATGAGTAGTACAATATAAATTACGTCTAATTAAATCAACTATATTAAATCACGATGACAAAATTACTCACTAAATCATATGCTAATTCAAAATTATGTTAATGCCCAAACTTAATTAACTCAACTGACTGACTGACTGACTGACTGATTGAATTGACTGATTAACTCTGGAAACGAGTCGCTTTTATATATTTTAGTTGTCCCTCTAGAATACTCTACAGAGAACAGGCGCTCGAGAAAATTTTAGAATTCTATGATATTTTTAGCTTAATTTACTAATATTAAATGGGTTAAAAATGACAAAATTAAAAATATTTTTAGGGTGTTACATATAAAAATATACATAATACAACAATACCATAACAATAGGTACAAATACCTAGATAAAAACCTAGTTGCATAATGTGTAACTGCAAAAAGACTTAGCGAGTATTGAGAAAAAACCTTTTTATGAATACGACGAAAGAGGAGGGGTGTTGAGCAAAATCAGGACCTGATAGAGCAAAACCGAGTAAAAGTTCGTGCTCAGCGCACCCAAATTACCTAGAACTAACTGTCAAATCTAATTCAATAGACAGAAAGTTGAAATTTGTTCCCCAGTGTTATGCTAGACTATCTTCCTGATCCATGTTAGTTCTCTGAATCTTTCCTCTGCCTCCATAAAGTAGATTTTTTCTCTATTGTTTCGAAAATTTTGGTGAGATTGGATGTCAAAAACGCTGGTCTTATAGTTCTTCGCTTAATATATGTTCCCTCTTTTATATATAGAAACAGCGTTCGCTCTCTTCAGGATGTTACGTATTTCTCCCGTGTCTAGAGATCTCCATATCTAATACAGGGGCAGAACTATTTTAATTTTAGTTTTAATAATCATTGTCGCGTTTCGTTTGTCCTGATCTACTGCCGATGTGATTTCAGTTTTACAACGCGTATATATCTTCCGTGTAAAATAAGTTATTTTCTCCTTATAATTCTCCAAAAAGTGAATTTTAGCATATATTATATCATCATTATCATTATCATTCATCATCATCATCATCATCTCATATCATCATCATCGTTTTTAGGGGTACTGAAAACTGATTCATACTAACTTTAATATTTCAGGTATTGAGAAAAAACCTTTTTATGAATACGACGAAGAGAGGGGTGTTTGAGCAAATCAGGACCTGATAGAGCAAAACCGAGTAAAAGTTCGTGCTCAGCGCACCCAAATTACCTAGAACTAACTGTCAAATCTAATTCAATAGACAGAAAGTTGAAATTTGTTCCCCAGTGTTATGCTAGACTATCTTCCTGATCCATGTTAGTTCTCTGAATCTTTCCTCTGCCTCCATAAAGTAGATTTTTTCTCTATTGTTTCGAAAATTTTGGTGAGATTGGATGTCAAAAACGCTGGTCTTATAGTTCTTCGCTTAATATATGTTCCCTCTTTTATATATAGAAACAGCGTTCGCTCTCTTCAGGATGTTACGTATTTCTCCCGTGTCTAGAGATCTCCATATCTAATACAGGGGCAGAACTATTTCAATTTTAGTTTTAATAATCATTGTCGCGTTTCGTTTGTCCTGATCTACTGCCGAATGTGATTTCAGTTTTACAACGCGTATTATATCTTCCGGTGTAAAATAAGTTATTTTCTCCTTATAATTCTCCAAAAAGTGAATTTTAGCATATATTATATCATCATTATCATTATCATTCATCATCATCATCATCATATCATCATCATCATCGTTTTTAGGGGTACTGAAAACGGATTCATACTAAACTTTAATATTTCAGGTATTCATTTTGGATCATCAGTCGGTGCATTATTTTTTCTTTTGCGGTCCGATGGTCTCGTGCTTTTGTTTTCCTGTTCGCAAAATTATAGATAGAAGTATTTTCGGTTTATAGTGATTACCCCTCCCCCCACTTTACTCACTCTGTACCCTACTCTCACTCTCTCTACTCTCTCTACTCTCTCACTCTCTCTCTCTCACTCTCTCTACTCTCTCTCTACTCACTCTCTACTCTCACTCTCTACTCTCACTCTCTACTCTCTCTCTCTCTCTCTCTCTCTCTCTCTCTCTCTCTCTCTCTCTCTCTACTCTCACTCTCTACTCTCTCTCTTCTCTCTCTCTCTCTCTCTAATCTCACTCTCTACTCTCACTCTCTACTCGCTTTCTCTCTAGGTGGATTGAAAACTGGCTGAAGAATAGGCGGCAGAGGGTTGTAATTAAAGGGGTTAGTTCGGGTTGGGCCTCGGTCACTAGTGGGGTTCCTCAGGGTTCCGTTTTGGGGCCACTGTTTTTTATCATTTACATAAATGATATCGACGGTGGCATCGTCAGTCGGATCGCCAAATTCGCTGATGACACCAGGCTTGGGGCCAATGTTGGGACGCCCGAAGCGATCGAGCAACTGCGTGCGGACCTAGGTAGGATAGGAGAGTGGTCCGAAAAATGGCAAATGCCGTTTAACTTGGGTAAATGCAAAGTGATGCACATTGGCTACGCCAATCCCAAGTCGGACTACTCGATGTTGGGGAGTAATATCGAGGAGACTGATTTGGAAAAGGACTTGGGTGTGCTAATTAGCAGCGACCTTAAGTTTACGAAACAGTGCGTAGAGGTGGAAAAAAAAGCCCAGAAGCTGTTGGGTTATATCAGGAGGCAATTTCAGTTTCGGAACAAGGAGATTGTGCTCTCTCTGTACAATTCCCTTGTTCGGCCGCACCTGGAGTATGCTGTGCAGTTCTGGTCGCCCACCCTCAGGAAATATTGAGAAGCTGGAGCGAGTGCAGGCGAGGGCCACAAAGTTAATCCCTTCCGTTAGGCATATGGGCTACAATCGACGGTTACGCGCCCTGAACTTGTTTTCGCTGGAAACTCGGAGGCTGCGTGGTCAACTCATCGAGGTTTTCAAGTTCTTACACGTGTTCAACGATGTCGATTTTAGTAGCATGTTTAGTTTAAATGATAACCCAACTCGCAACAATGGTTGGAAGTTGGATTTGAAACGGTTTAGGACTACTGTGTGGGGGAATTACTTTACGTATAAAATCTGTGACACGTGGAACAATTTACCTTCAGAAGTTGTGAACAGTTCCTCTGTGGATCATTTCAAGAAAAGGTTAGACCAAATCTTGCACACTATTTGAGTGTGTAGAAAATTTTCCGTGGCACCCGTTGCCATTGGTACCTCCTCGGTATGGGCCGCAAGGCCTTTTGAGGTACTTCTTTTCCTTGTAACTCCTTGTAACTCTCTCTCTCTCTCTCTCTCTCTGATCACACCGCATCCCATCAGAGGTCTTCAGTAGGGACATCTGCAATGTATCCATATAATGTTAATAATAACCGAAACTCGGGGAAAATATACTCTCTGCTTTCCGCTCTACCCCAAATCCTTTTCTCTTAGTGACCTCTTAATACAAACTAATCTATCATATTTTGCGACTTTTTAACTCTCGTAGGATTCAATTCCATTCCTATAGTGTAAGAGATACTTAAATTCATGTGTCTATTATGCCATATGACGTGCGTAATAAATAATCATTTTTAAATAGTTGGAGCGTTCAAGGTCATCTGTAATAATCTATAGACTACCCCGAAGCCCACTCTCAACACTTAGATTCCCCTAAGACACAGGCGTCTTCAAGTAACATGAATGCGTAGAGATCTAAGGTGTTAGATTCCATATTACATAATTTATATGTTAGGTTTAAGAACGCTGGCATTGAAGGATGGAAGGAAGGGACAGTAAAAGCGATAATAGGTTTAATGAAGGAAGTGGAATGAGGATGGAGGTAAGCGTTGCTATGTCGAAGGAAACGAGCTTGGGTGGGGAATTACGAAGGGAGGAGGAAAGGGAGAGAGGGGGCTAAAATGAACGCGGGGATGGGTTAAGGGAGAGGAGAGAAATTCATATGAAATGCTAAACACAAACTCAAATATTTATTTTAATGCCCTAGACCTAGAAAGACAAAGAGCAAAATACCTTAAACTAACAATGAATTGACAGAAACAGAAGAGTCTGGTTTTAGACGCACTGATAGGTTTAACGTATGTGGCTAGAGGCCGCCACTCAGAATTACCACTACTACCTAAGTCATAATAAGGTTATTTACTATGACAGAATAGTCATGAGTAGTTATGGAAATAAAATATGACTATACTCTTGATGGCTGACTATATTTAGTTGGGATATAAACTATTGCTGACAATCTTTGGATCCTTGGCTTTTAAGACGAATTTTTTATGCATATGTTCAACAAATTAGGAAATTGGCTGATTATTATTACCATTCGAAGGGTTGGTACCCTTCACAACCGAAAACAATTTCAGAAGGGGTGCATGGTCGGAATGGGACGTTTTGGCGCCACCGTTTGGGCGCCGTTTGACGATTGGTTAGGTTAAGTCGTGATATTTTTGTTAAAACTAACGAAAATATCACGACTTAACCTAACCAATCGTCAAGGGCGTAGAGTTGACCTAACCGGGCAGTGACGATTGGTTAGGTTAAGTTGTGATATGTTTGTTAGTTTTAACGAAAATATCATGACTGAACCTAACCAATCGTCAATGGGGCAGATAACGGAAAAGTACCCATATTATATATACACCTTATAATACACTGACTCTTTTGCTCGCACCGCCAAAAAAGTAACGAAGGGTCGCGCTTGCTACATTTATCAAACATACAAATATCCATTATGTGAAAACTTCTGTTTCCCTTTCTTACTTGATATATTTTCAGACATTTATGCTATTAAGGGCAACAACACAACTTATCTGAAAAGACAGACAGCACTTCAGGTTAATAACCAAGTATTACTACTTAATACTTAATACTAATTAACGGCGGCGCCAAACCGGCTCCGCGCCCAAACGGCGGCGCCCAAACGGTGGCGCCCAAACGGCGGCGCCAAAACGTCCAGCGCCAAAATGTCGGCACCAAAACGTCCTAGATGGGTGCATGGTATCCTCATTTCCTTTATCGTCCCAGCACGCTTTACATAAGCCATTTACACAAAGCTGGAAAGGCCGTCTGTGCACCACGAGACGACCCAGGCAATGCGGGGAGCAATGGTGACATTGCATGAATATGGTGTGCCAATAAGAAATATCAAGAAGACTAGACGTTCATCGAAGCACTGTGGAACGGTGGATTCATCGGTATGAAGCAGAAAACTCAATCGCTACTTTGCCGAGGTCTGGTCCTCCGCGTTCAACATCTCAAGAGGAAGATGCTGCGATTGTATTCATGCCAGAGAGCATCCGTTTGTTCCAGCGACGCATATTTACAGAGACCTGAACCTTCGTTGTAGCGCAAATGCAGTGAACAACAGACTTCACGAGGCAGGGTATTTTTCTCGCCGTCCATCTATAAAACCTACATTGACGATTGAGCATAAAGAGGCGCGGATGGGATTTGCCTTGCAATACTTGCCGCAGGAGGAAGAATTCTGGAGAAAAGTTGTGTACTGTGACAAAAAAACATTTGCAACAGATAGTCATGGTTCCCTGCATTGTTGGAGGCAGCGCGGAAAACGCTATGAAGAAGGAAATGTTTTCCCGAGCAAATGTAGTGGTCACATCAATCTCGGTGTGTGAGGCTGGATGTCTGGCTATGGTGTCGGAGAATTGACTCAAGTAGATGGACGCTTTACTGGACAGCAATATTGCCAGATACTGGAAGAGGTGCTGCTACCCAGTGTTCGTGCGTATCTGGTTCCAGCACCGGAACCATTTTACTTAATGGAAGATAACAGTCCCATTCATAGGAGTAACGTTGTGAGAGCGTGGTACGAAGATCACCCAGAGACTATTAATCTAATTCTGCCACCACGTTCTCCTGATTTGAATCCGATTGAAAACCTTTGGGCAATAATGATTAACGAATGGGAGCAACGCAATGAAAGAACATTTGAAGCACTTTTAGCTCACACGAGGAATAGTTGGGAGAGCTTACGCCGAACACCAAACATTCCCTACAATCTTGCCTCTTCTATGCCGCAACGATTGCAAGAAATTATTGATGCTGGAGGAAGCTATACAAAATACTGATGTTAAAGCTATGACGTAAATGTGTATCGAATATATATTTATGTTAATATAGAATTTTATTATGTTTTTATGTTTGACATCTATAAAAGTATATATTGTGACCATGAAAGAACTTTACTTATCCTTAGTTAGAATCTTTTCTTGTAATGTCTACGCTCGTGGAGATGATAATATATGCATTGTTGAAACAAACTATGAAAAGGTAATAGTTTCAGGAAAAAAATAAAAACTGGCAACATCGAGGTCATCACATGTTTATGGGAATTGTCATATGATATGCTCAATAAACTCTTATATACTACTATAACAGTATACTATATTACGTAATAATTACGATGAACAAATCAAATGCAAATTTCTCTGATTCACGGCCCACCAGTCTTGTTTTAGACTAATGACTTTCATAAGATAGGAGAGGTTTAATATAGTTCGCTTAATAGGTTACCACTTAAAACAATGGATAAACTATCTATTAGTGAGACGACCGTGACTTCCTCGAAATGCGAGCCGCGTGAGAGGTTCACTGAGGAATTTGGTCATTAGATTCGTCACGTAGGATATGTATCACAAACAGCAATATTAACAACAATTCCCAGCAATTACTTAATATCAATAATTGCATTTGAGCAAATAATTTAGACCTGCGTCAAAATAACTTAGGTATCATGCCATGATTTGGGATATTTGTCGAATTAGTCGTTCTCTATAGTCTACAGTATATATTGAGACGGTATAATGTAATGCCCAGCTAATGTTATGATGACTAGGATTGCTCTATAACCATCCCAACATCCCGAAACTTGTTCATTCTGCTTCTTAATCATTCGTATTTTAAACACTAAAATGTTGCAGAAGTGACCTAATAATGATGTCATTGATTGGGTTAGAGCAGTTATGTGCACCAATCCGAACACACCTCCGCTGCCATAAGGACCGCCCATTTTATACCTAACAGACTAGCTTGGGACGAGACAGAGGCGTGAGACTTCTTGTAAGCACTGTACATTAAAAATGAACTCTTTATCCGTGTTTTTAACTAATGAACGAGAGGCAGTAGTATCAAACGCTGCAGATGCCGCCGAAGAGTTCTGTAATGAAATGGATATCAGTATAGACCGCAGAGTCAGGAGACGGAGAAGAATGCCTGGAGAGCAAGCTCGTGATGCTGGATTGACCGTGCAAGAGGATGTACGCAGAGAATTTTTTGAAATCATGGATCGTTTATTAGCAGAAATTGAAAAACGCACAGTTTGTCTTAAAAACATGAATGATCGCTTTGAATTTCTGTCTCCTTCGTACCTTTTGAATCAGTCCAAAGATGAAGAAATTAATACCAAGGTCAATAATTTTTCTTCCATCTACAATGACATTAATCCAGGAAGTCTACTAGAAGAAATAAAGCTTTTGCGCAGACATTTGCTCAGTTTCGAAAGCATAAGCGTCGACGATGATCCAAAGAACTGGGATATGTTAAAACTACTTCAGTGGATCGTTAAATGGGATCTAGTGGAATCTTTGCCTCATATAACAATTGCCCTCCGGATCTATCTAACTACATGCATGTCCGTGGCAAGTTGCGAACGAAGTTTCTCGAAACTGAAACTTATAAAAACTTACCTCAGGTCAACTATAAGTCAATCTAGACTGAGCAATTTGGCGATTATTTCAATTGAACGCGAAGTTGCAGAGACAATGGACATAGAAAAAAATCATTCATGAATTTTCTGTTATGAAAGTCCGAAAATTTAACTAGGCATTATACATTATATAGTTATTGTTAAAATTATGTAGTGTATTATGTACGGTACATTATGTAGTATTGTTAAAAATGAAGTTGCTTTATTTAAGTTTTTCTTCCAATAAAAGTTTTGTTTAGAAGTGTATTTTTGTAAAGGAATTGTTTTTAAAATTGAAAATTGTTGCAGGGGGGGGGGCAGCGTTGGCATTTTCGCCCCGAGCGGCAAAAAGTATTGGTACGACTCTGAATGTTGCAGAAGTTAATGAAAAGTGAATCAGGCAGAGGCTCAGGATATCTCAAGTGGGCAGTAGCAGAACCAGCATCGCTGTCCGGGTCAGTGTTCCCGTTATTGACAGCGGGGAAGCCAGAAGTGGGGACATTTATGTTCCCCTCCTGAGGGTACTCCGAGGCTGTTGAAGTCGTTGCCATTTTGTTTGTTTTTAACTTTGAAAAGATTATGCAATGTGTAAGACGCATGTATGTGTAGTGAATAATAGGGAGAGAGGTGTGTGTTTGAGAGCATTTTGGACTGCCCACAGGGTAGATGAGACAAGGAGGTTCGACTCCCGATGTTGTTGGTTAATAATAATTCAGGAATTAGGAAATGGGCCTCACTGATCTGTCAGTTTTTGGCACTCCTCATTCATTATCACAAATTTGAACAGAAAATTAAATGTTTTTCTTTTTTTGAAATAGGAAGATTTTCTTCATTATTTACGTTTAAGTGTGTGTGTGTGGTGTGTGTGTGTGTGTGTGTGTGTGTGTGTGAATATATATATCTATATATATATATATATATATACACAGAAGGTTGACAAAAGTAAATAGACACCACGATGATTGTCCTCAAGAACAAATGGCAGAGTTCATCAATGGAATGACAGAACGTACGAGAGTTTTACATAATGGAAAGGGGAAAACAACACGATTCTAAATATATATTGATTCAATAAATCTGTTGTTATTTATTGACGTTTATTATCAAATAAAAACAATGGAAAATTTGAAGGTATCGATTTACTCTCTCTCTCTCTCTCTCAATATATATATATATATATATATATATATATATATATATATATATATATATATATATATATATATATATACGGTATACATAACAATGCTTAAGACGTTTGTAAGTTTGTAATTACAGCTTAAGTGGAAGTGAGACTTAAAGTTTAATATTTTCACACAGAGCATCATTCCCTATTTCAAGGTACGAGCAGCTCGTAGCAGCATTGCCAAGCGAACAGGAGGCTGGTACACTGTCGAGGCTTGCGTACGTGATTCATCACCACTAAAAACAACAATGTCCTGTGTTATCATAGTCCAAAGACTATCTAAATTAGGGTTGCCAGATTTTTCAAATGCCCAGTGCCCATGCGGGACAAAAAAATTTCTGAGGTTTTTTTTGAAGACCAAATTTTTTTCAAATTGAAACTAGATTTTTTCAATGGTTACAACAAACAAAATTAGAAAATTTTTATTAAAATAATGTTTAACAATTAAACATCGTGAATAATATTGAAATTATTATACATAATATTGAAATATCGTAAATAATATTGAAATTATCATAGCATATTAAATATTGTAGTACATATATATACACACACATCGCTTTACTAATTATATTATGATATATCAATATTTTTCTGAACTTTTAATCTTCTTCAAAATTTTAGCTCCATCTTCTGACTTCAAGTATAACTGAAATTCCTTGCAAGTCATGATTGTAAATAACACCAGTACACATTTGAAAACGTGTCGATCGATTTTTACAAACTAGTTGGTGATTCTATATAATTTGAGTGCGCTGATCTCAAAAATATAGTTAGTTTTTCCCTATCACGTATGGTTTTCTTACCACAGGGTGTGTCATAAATCCCCCATTTATCCCCAAATGTGAACCATCTTATCGAGACCAACATTGGATTGCACATGCTAAACCATAAATTTTGTTGTTATATACTACAGTAACGCTTACATAATAATGTAGGGTAAATATATATAACAACCAGTCCCGTTCCCAACAAAATACTCTCTCCCCTCCCATCAATGGGTGGTTAACATTTGGGGACAGATGAGGTATTACAACACCCCTTGTAGCACGAAATCTTTAGGTGATAGAGTAAAACCTAATTAAAGCAGAATTAAATAGCTCCTAGCTCTTGGACAAGCATATTGCTTGTTTATGAAAGAATAAAAAAATAACATAGAAACAAAATATATTTACCTTCTTTACTTGCAAACATTTCAGGACTTATTCCAAAGACTTAAGACTACGAAGGTAGATCTGACTAATGACGACTAAACCGGTGCTTCTTTGATGTTTTCTTATGCTGTGCGTTAGGCTGATCTCGTTGCAGACACAGCAGTAATCCGCCATCATATTTGTATGCCATCTTCCTTGATATCTTCTTTCCATGGTTTTGATGTCCTGGTGAAATCGTTCCCCTTGCTCCTCACTGACATCTCCGAGATTTTCGGAAAACGGTCAAGATGCGAAAATAAGAAGTGAACTTTCAGGATCATGTTGCAGCCTAAGGCGCAAAACTTTTTAAGCATATTTTCCACCAGTCTTTCATAATTTTGGCTTTTGTAGTTTCCCAAGAAGTTTTCAACAACATCTTTGAAACCAAGCCATGCTTCTTTTTCTTTATTGGTCATTGTGTTCAGGAAATGATCGTCTGTCAATAACTTTCTAATCTGAGGACCTATAAAAACGCCTTCCTTTATTTTCTCGTAGCTAATCTTTGGATATTTTGAACAAATGTACTTGAAACACACCTTCTCTATTCAATGCTTTGACATACTGCTTCATCAAGCCTAACTTAATGTGCAAGGGTGGTAGGAGGATTTTATTTGGTTCAACTAGCTGTTCATGTAAAATGTTCTTTGATCCTGGGGTAAGATTCTCTCTAGGAGGCAAAGTTTTCCTCTTCCAGTGCTGGTCACGTGCTCGACTATCCCATTCGCAGATGAAACATGGCATCTTAGTGTATCCTGATTGCTGCCCAAGTAACATGCAAAGGACTTTGAGATCCCCACACAATATCCATCTGTGATTTTGATACTGAATTTTTTCGAGAAGCAGTTTCATGTTATCATAGGTCTCTTTTAAATGAGTAGAATGGGCCACTGGGATTGATGCATATTTGTTACCGTTGTGCAGTAACACTCCTTTTAGACTGGTTTTAGAGGAATCTATAAACAACCTCCAGTCACTGGTTTGGTATTCGATGCCTAGCTTGCACACTAATCCTGTGATGTCCTTGCAAAATACCAAAGGACCATCTTCTTCTAAAAAAGGCACGAAGTCTTTCTCACGATTTCTGTACCAAGCGAAGTATATGTCGGATGCCAATAAATTGTTCTCCTGCAATCTAGACCCCAAAAGTTCTGCAGAGTCCTTAGGCAGATTCAAATCCCTGACTAAGTCATTTAGTTCTGCTTGGGTTAATGGTTTAGGATCTCGGTCAGCTGTTGGCTGTTCATAAACATCATCATTGTCTAGATTTGGAGCTGAATCAGAATCTGAATTGTATTGATCAAGACTCTCGGGTGGGCGGGGAATAGGAACTTCTGGACCATGGGGTACCGGCCTTATTGCAGATGGAAGACTTGGGTATTGAAGGCTCTCTTTATTCTTTGCATTATAACCTTTAACATTGCAAGAACAGAAGTAGCAGTCGTCGGTATGGTTTCTAGGCTCGCGCCATACCATAGGGATCGCAAATGGCAAACTTTTCTTTTTACCTTTGCTCCAATTCCTTAGTGCCGCAACACACGTAAGACAAACCTTGTGTGGAGCCCAACTTTTGTCTTGATCTCCTAATTTAATTCCAAAATAAGCATGATAAGCTCTCTTAATGAAGGTCGTTACATTTGTCCTTTGTTTTACAACAACATACCGACCACAAATATAACAAAATATGTCTGGACTATGGGTACATCCTCCAGAAGCCATTATTAAAATTTTAAAGACCTAATGTTACAATTATCTATCTCAAAAATATGAAAAAAAACAAAATTAATTAAAGATAAAAAAGGTAAAAAATTACAAAACGCCGCAAAATTGTTTTGCTAATAACTTTAAAACTGTGGGTGATAGAAAAACACTGGTAGCATTTTTTAGTTCAGCGCAGCGAACTGCTTCAGAATCACAACTCAAAATAAAGAAATCGATTTTCATGCAGACCGGTGTAATTAATTAAAAAAAATGTTCAAAATCTTATAAATAAAATCAAGTGTGTGTGTGTGTATGTTCCTCTTTCATGCAAAAACTTTCACGCAAATGCAACAATTTACATCTGAACGAATTCTTATAAAAAGTAGACATACTTACAGATTTTGTTTGAATTACATAATCTCAAGTTGTATGGTCAAGTAATCGCAGGATTCATACTAATTCAAAGCTTACAATATAACTACAGCCGAAAAACTGCCAAGTCGTGGCCAAACACAACATTTTATAAGCGTTATGTAATTTCTAGGATGTTCTAGAATATTGAACATTACTCTACAGAATTCTACAGGGTCCTATATAATTCTAGAAAATTCTAAATCAATTCATCCTGAAAAAATTTTCTTAAAAAATATATTTTGAGGGCCATTTTGAATACAAAGGGAATTTTGGATCAAATACAAAGGGATTTTTGGATCAAATGCGGGACTGTCCCGCAGAATAGGGGACGTCTGGCAACCCTAATCTAAATCCATAGCCATCGTTGATGATAATGTCGTCAGTTGGTATAGCAGACACTCCTAGTCATTATCAGCCCCGGTGCATGATTCTTCAGGAGCAAGACGCGCCACTGGCTTGTGTTTTCTTCCCAAGGCGACACAAATACACCCGCTTTTCAATCATAGAAATAATTCATATCACCTCAGACTTGCTCTACCCAAACCGGACCAAAAACTACAGGTGTTTGCAATATCACACCTTCCATTTATACAGGCCTGTATATTTAATTCATTGTCGTATTCGTATGTTATCAGAATTTATACAGAATATTATTTCCATACTATGATTACACTCGACTAAAACTTTCCAACCGTAATTAAAACTAACTATAATCTATATATAGTAAAATACATATTATATTATATGCAGTAAAAAAAAAAATATATATATATATATATACATATACATATACTGTATATATACACACACACACTGTATATATGTAAAATATATATTATATTATATGTAGTAAAATATATGTAGTAAAATATAATAGTACAGTATATACACAGAAACGTATTATAAAATTTAGTAAAATATTTAAAACGTAATAAAAAATTAAAATAAATGCTTTGCCTTTTATACCAATTTTTTATTTATATATCAATACATATTTTATAACTGAACGTCACACACGCATACAACTATCATATATATATATATATATATATATATATATATATATATATATATATATATATATATATATATAATATATATATATATATTTTTTAGTTCAGGAAGAACCGATTCGCCTCTATTTAAAGGGCATATCTCAGCGGAAAAACAAAGAAAAAGTGAGAGGAAAGACAGAGGAAAAAGAAAGGGTGGAGGGGACAGTCGAAGTAGAAAAAGACAAGGATGACAAGGACTGCAGGGTCGAGCCCCATCATCTTGGGTGCTAGGGCCGGGAGGGCGCACGTGAAACCTCCAGGAACAAGCCCGTACAAACGAGCACAAAGAGCACTCAAGAGCACGAGCTTAGAACCCCCTTGCGGGGATATATATATATATATATATATATATATATATATATATATATCACAGCTATTGACCTCTCCTTCGGGAAACGGAGCTTACAGATGAAAAGAAGGACCAACACAACAGCAAACATTCCCTTTATTTTTCATTTTCAGACGTTTCGACAAATTACTTTTGCCATCATCAGTGATTCTACAAATAAAATTTCTTTAAAAAGGTAGAAGTAAATATATTAAGTAATACAATACATAAATACATTAACACACAAAGACGTTAAATTTAAGACATTAAAACAATTAAAAAATAAAATTATCTTATCAAAGTAAATAAAAAAATTACCTCAAATGCCGAAATCATAATAATAACTTCAACCTTCATATTCAGCAAAAAATTGTTATTTACCAATATACATGCGACAGCTGTAAGATTGGTATGTCGACAGTACTCAACTCCAGTTAAAAATACGCTTTCCCAACATTTGGCCTTATCAGTCCATACTAATCGTTCCCTTAGTAATCCATCATTATCAGCAATTAGAAATCATAGTAACGATAATAACCATCCCCTCCATGAAGCCCAATTTGAAATATTAACAAGAACCAATACCCTCACAGAGTTGAGAATTTTGGAATCCTTATACATTCATAAAAATAAACCAGTCATTAACAACAATAGCTCACCATATAAATTACACCTCTTCTAACCAACTAACAATTCTCACAAAAGAACCAACCTTACACTAGAGTTTATTACTATCCACATACAGTTAAATCCCAATTTTCTGCTGAATGTCGAAGTTAACGTTATTATTATGATTTCGACATTTGAGGTAATATTTTATATATTTGATATTATAATTTTATATTTTATTTTTGAATCGTTTTAATATCTTTTAAATTTAACGTCTTTGTGTATTTATGTATTGTATTACTTAATTTATTTACGTCTAATGTTTTAAAAAGAATTTATTTGTAGAATCACTAACGATGGCAAAAATAATTTGTGGAAACGTCTCAAATAAAAAAATAAATAGGAATGTTTGCTGTAGTTTGGTCCTTCTTTTCATATATATATATATATATATATATATATATATATATATATATATATATATTTGTTTTTTTTTTGTTTCAAAGTATGCCCGCTCATGGCCACCAAAAGAAAGGTGGATAGCAGAGCGAACACAGGACGAAGACTATGAAACAGCTAACGGAAGTGAACAATAGACGGGGAGGAGAAGGGGGAAAAAAAAAAAAAAAAAAAAAAAAAAATCATAGAGTCACAACCGGTAAAGAAGTCGGGAGCAAAGGAGGAAGGAGAACAACCCGGTTACCGAAAAGTAGGGACCTTCCGATAGAATAGCGCCAAGCCTATCACAAGGCCCGACGCTCTCCAAAAAGGGAAAATACTCTGCGCTGCGCGCAGAGTAAAGCGGACACTCCACCAGCAGGTGGGCAACTGTGAGTAAGATGTTACAATCGGGACATCGGGGCACCCGATCCCCGGCCATCAAATAGTCATGGGTCAGGTGGGTGTGGCCAATACGGAGGCGGGCCAAAGCCACCTCCTTATGGCGCGACCGATGGAAGGAAGAGGCCCAACATCCCAATTTGGGTTTAATCTTGGAGAGTTTGTTGTTTGTAGCGCCATCCCAGCGACTCTGCCACCGGGAGCGCAAAAACCTACGGAAGCCAGGGATATAATCGGAAAAGGGGAGGGACACGGGTGAAACCTGTAGTCGGCACGCGGAACGGGCAGCTCGATCGGCAGCCTCATTTCCAGCCACGTTAACATGTGCAGGAACCCAGCAAAATACCACCTCCTTGCCACCAGAAGCGACAAGGATATGGCACAGTAGCTGGATTCGTCGGACCAGTGGGTGGACAGGGTCAAAACACTCCAGGCCATCCAGGGCACTGCGGGAATCCGAATAGATGACAAACGACCCATCCGGATGCTCCCGCACCACCTCCAGAGCGCTCAGAATGGCATAGAGCTCCGCCGTGAAAACGGAAGCCTCATCAGGGAGACGGGTACATCGGGGAGCAAGGGCAAACGACTGGGGAACAGCCGCGGCCCCAACGCCCCCCGACGACCTCGAGCCATCTGTGAAGACCGCAACTCATGCAGAGTGACACGCTGCATGCTGAAGGAACAGAGACCGAAGCAAGGCAGAGTCAGAATCGGCCCTGCGAACGGGGCGCAACGCCCTACAGCACGCAACAGGGGTGCTCTCCCAAGGTGCTCAACCACCTGGAACAGAGGAGAGGTGGGAAGACGGAGGATCCGGAGATAGTGCTTAGCAATGAGGAACGACCTCCGATCCTCCAAGGGAGGGATGTCGCACTCAACCTGCAGACTATCAACCGGAGAGGAGCGGAAGGCGCCAGATGATATGCGCAGTCCTCTAGAGAGGACCGGATCCAGTATCCGAAGGGCCGTGCGGGAGGCGGAGCCATACACCACACTCTCATAGTCTAATTTTGACTGTACCAGGGACACGTACAAACGGAGGAGTGTCCGCCTATCCGCGCCCCATGTAGTATGCGACAGATGTCCCAACAAATCCAGGGTACGTCTCGCGGACTTGCGCAGCCGGCGAAGGTGGGGAACCCAGCTCAAACGGCTGTCGAAAACCATACTTAAGAAGCGTACTGATGGAACGAGGGCCAGAGGCTGACCCCCGAGTGTAAAATTAAAGGTCGGGATGGCGCCGGATCCCCGTCTCCTCGACGGAAGGAAGGCCACATACGAAGTCTTCGGGGAAGACAGCGTAAGGCCCACCGACGACGCCCAGCGTTCAACCCGATTGACCGCGAGTTGGACTTGCCTCTCCACGAGGGGGGGACTCGTCCCCGCGGCATAGACAGCCAGATCATCTGCGTAGATGGCACAGCGCACCGAGGGCGGAAGGGCTCCCGGTAGCGCAGACATAACCAGATTGAAGCAGGAGACGCTCAAAACACACCCCTGGGGCATCCCCTCCTCCTGAACATACAGGTCAGATAGGGCCGCCCCATTACGGACGCGGAAAGTGCGACGGCAGAGGAAGTTACGAAGAAACGTGGGCAAAAAGCCCACAAAACCAAGAGACTTCAAACGGTCCATGGCAACTCCCCGACGGGTCGTGTCATAGGCCTTTTGGACGTCAAAAAAGACGGCCAGAACAAGATTCCGGCGGGAAAATGCCTCCCGTACATCATGGCCAAGGAGGAGAAGGGGGTCCAGAGTACCCCGAAATCGACGAAAGCCATACTGGGTCGGGGGGTATAACCCAAGCGACTCCAGTGTAAAGGAAAGTCGGACGGCCACCATCTTTTCAAGGAGCTTGTATAAGCAGCTCGTCAAGGCAATAGGCCGATAGCCCGCCACCTCCGCCGGATCCTTCCCCGGCTTAGGTATCGGGACCACAATCGCCTCCCTCCAACGGGAAGGGAACGACCCCTCAACCCACACCGGTTGAAAAGATCCAGCAAGAAGTGCAGGGCCATCGGGTGCAGATTCCAAATAAAGTCATACGGAATGTCATCAGGGCCAGGGGCGGAAGAACGACGGGTTGCCAAGGCAGCCCGAAGTTCCCGCATCGTAAAGAGACGGTTATAGGGCTCGTTCCCAGGGGGCGGGAACGTGGCCTCCGATAAAGGACGATCCGCAGCTGAAGGCGAACGGGAAACCGCAGCAAAAGCACCGGCCAGCCGATCGGCCACAGCAGCAGGATCCGAAAGGAAGCCGTCCCCGTCCCGAAGGACAGGGCGACTAGCAGGGACCAGCTTCCCTTCGATACTACGTACCTTCCGCCACACAGCAGCAGAAGGGGTAGATGAGGAAATGCCGGACACAAAAGCACGCCAAGAGGCCCGACGGGCCAACTTGAGAGTCCAGCGGGCGAAAGCCTTCGCCCGCCGCATCTCAATCAAGTGGTCCGCGCGCCGGGTGCGGTGGAAGCGGCGCGTTGCCCTCTTCCTCTCGCACACCGCCTGGTGACATGCTGGAGTCCACCACGGGACGCTACGCGTCCGCGGGTTACCGGAAGGTCGAGGAATACAGTCCTCCGCGACGCTCATCACCACCCGCTCGAAGAACTCCAAGCTCTCATCCACAGAGCCAAAGCTCAATACCGAACGGACAATGACGGAACGATCTCTGAAAGATAGCCAGTCAGCCCGCGCAAGGCACCACCTCGGTCGAGACGAGACGCCCGGCTGCGGTCCGACCGGCTCAAGACAGACTGGGTAATGATCACTGCCATAAGAGTCCCCCAACACCTTCCACGAAAAATCGAGTAAGGCATCGAGGGACACCAAGGAGAGATCAATACAGGTAGATGAACCCGTGAGTTCGTGGAAGTAGGTAGGTTCGCCGGAATTGAGGCACGCGAAGGAAAGGTCCTCCATTAAGGAGAGCAACATACCAGCAACACTAGTCGACCGGACATCTCCCCAAGCCGGGTCGCGACTGTTAAAGTCCCCGAGGAGGAGAAACGGTCGAGGTAGTTGCAACACCAACTAGCGAACCGCGTCGCGAGAAGGAGGGTCATGAGGAGGAATATAAATCGAGCAGGCAGTGTACTGGCGATCTAAAAATAGCCGCACAGCCACAGCCTGCAAGGAAGTGCGAAGAAGCACACCTCGCGATGGTAACGAATGATGCACATAAATCGCCGCACCCCGCCGGCGTGTGTGCTCTCCGGGGTGCAAGGGAAACCAACATAGCCAGAGAGACGAGGGAGTCCCCGCGCAGCCAGGATAGTCTCCTGGAGACAAACACAGGAAGGCCGCGACGGGCCAGGCCGAAACCCCCGACTCCCCACCAGAGGGGGGCCGGGGAGAACCAGATGTTCGAGGGCTCGTCAAACCAGACAAGCACTGACGGGGGGGGGAGGAAAGGTCCACCACAGGTGGGAGAGGTAGATCAAGGAGAGAGACCCGACCACTCGCAGCAGGAGCCGAAGGGAAAGAGACTCCATGAAGAAGGGCCAGGCTCCTCTCGACCGGGTCCACCATGGGAACAGAGTCAGTAATCGAGGGTGTCATGGGGCGGTATACCTCAACCGACACCCGGACACTGGTCGGGGCACCGGTAGGTGACGCCTCACCAGCCCTCCGTATAAGGGGGGGAGTCCCGAGCGGATCAGGAGCGGCGCGCCGCTTCCCCTCCCGTGAAGAAGGGGAAGCAGGGCGAGCAGCGGTCATGATCGGGTCTGGAGGACTCCGACTCCGACCACGGCGACGCTTCCTCCTCCCTTTCGGGGCATCACCTTCCCCACCCGAGATACGAGTAGGCAAGGATCCAGACCCCAAGGCCGGAGAGGGAGAAGGGGCACTTGTAGGCAGGGAATCAGATGGGATGTCTGAAAGTGAGGCAGAGGAACAAGAAGGACCCGCGGCGCCAGGAGGACCACCAACCCACGGAACTTCCAGGGGGGGCACCACTCCGGTAGACGCCGGGGTAGCACGGGAGGGGCCCGAGCACCCGCCACGGCCAAGAGCCGCAGCATAGGACAACCCCCGCCGCGGCTCCCGGTCACGGACCCTATCGCGCGCCTCCCGCGCACTAAGGAATTCGGTAGTCCTTAAGGACCGCACCTCGAATTCAAATTTGAAAACGGGGCAGTCCCGAGAAGAGGAAGGGTGGGCCCCCGAGCAGTTCGAGCACCGCGGGGGCTTCGTGCACGGGGTAGGGTGCGCAGGCCCACCGCAGCGGACACATAGCTTACCCTCACGGCGGCACGCAGAGCTAACATGGCCGAACCGGTTGCAGCCAAAGCAGCGAACCGGGTCAGGCACATATGGTCGCACCGAAAACTCACACGACCGGCGATCACCCACGCCCCAGAACACCTGGGCCGGAGGCACAAGGGAGTCAAAGGTCAGGAGCAGACGAGCGGACGGGGTAAGAGCACCATCCCGGCGCGACGAAAAGCGAAAAACCTTACCCCCTGTGGGGCAAGATCCTCCTGCAACTCGCCAACCGGGATTGACAGCAGACGGGAAGCGAAAATGGTGCCCTGACAGCTATTCAATTGCGGATGGGGAGTCACAGAAACTCTGCAACCCAAGACATCCTGCAACTGTAGAAGGGACTCAGTCACCCCCGAAGAACGGGACTTCAAAAGAAGAGACCCATCCTTCAGAGGGCGGATATCATAACGACAGGGAACCCCCACCGCCTTAAGGCGCTGAAACACCCGTTCCGAGTTGCCCGGAAGGGAGCCAGCGGAAGGGCGGAGAACAAGGAACCTGTCCACCGGACAGAAATTGACAGCCGGGATAGGTCCATGTGTAACGGTAACCGAGAGTGGGCGAGAGAACAAGGGCCGCGAAGACACCGCCCTACGGCCACCACGAGTCCGGCCACGAGAGCCAGACGCCGCAGAGGACGAGAGGGGGCCATACGGCTTGAAGGTCAATCCAGCGGAGGCAGAGGCCGCTGAACGACCAGAAGTAGTAGTCTTATCCAAATCCAAGGGCGGGCCAGAGTCGTCAACAGGAGGGGATTGAAATTATATATATATATATATATATATATAATATTTAGGAGAAATCCAATGACAAGGAGAAATGTAAATGCCATGAAAAGTCTTCTTTAATGCGCAACGTTTCGAGCAATACGCTCATCTTCAGGCTGTATAATAACAATGTGAAATTAAAATCAATAATTGAATGAAAAACAAGACAAAGAAAATTTCTATAACCTATTCATAAAGGCAAATTTTAAAAGACTGAGAAAAGAGGGTTAAATTCTAAGTTATACAGATTTACATATAAAATTAAGATTAAGAAGCTATTTTTAAATACATATAGTAAATGTGAAATTAATACACTGGAAAATTAACAATAGTACACTGGAATAATGAAACTAACTAACCTTTCACTGCAATTTCCGAGGCTAAACTGATTTAAGCAGAGGCAATACGAGAAAACAAAAGATGGCGAGGGCGATTGGGGAAGGGGGGATTATAAGGAATTGGGGAAGGAGGAGGGATTATAGAAAATTTAACGGGACAGCTGATGAGTCAACATTTAGCGAAGGGGTCAATGTTTTAATGTAAAGCGATTCCAAAATTCTGAGTGAATTGGGACAAGTATTACAACCAAGAATTTTAAAATTGTCTAAAGTGACATCAGTTTTACATTTTATACTGTGTTCCCGAATACTAGAAACTTCTTTAGTTTTTAAAATTTTACCTGTTCGGCCACTTATTCCCATATGCGAATAAAATCTAGCCCTGAGAGAGCGAACAGTGCTGCCAATGTAATTCCCAAGGAGACACCTAGGGCAGGTAAATAAATATACAACACCGCTACGCCATCTTTTGTTTTCTCGTATTGCCTCTGCTTAAATCAGTTTAGCCTCGGAAATTGCAGTGAAAGGTTAGTTAGTTTCATTATTCCAGTGTACTATTGTTAATTTTTCCAGTGTATTAATTTCACATTTACTATATGTATTTAAAAATAGCTTCTTAATCTTAATTTTATATGTAAATCTGTATAACTTAGAATTTAACCCTCTTTTCTCAGTCTTTTAAAATTTGCCTTTATGAATAGGTTATAGAAATTTTCTTTGTCTTGTTTTTCATTCAATTATTGATTTTAATTTCACATTGTTATTATACAGCCTGAAGATGAGCGTATTGCTCGAAACGTTGCGCATTAAAGAAGACTTTTCATGGCATTTACATTTCTCCTTGTCATTGGATTTCTCCTAAATATTAAATTGAAGCTCTGTAGAAGCAACCCGCATGATTATATATACTCAAGGTATGGACAAGATGGCCTCAGGGCTTATCGCCATGTTTGGAAGACTTCACGAAAGTTCTCAAGTCAAAACTGGACTGTTATTTTCTTGAAATGTGTCGGACCTGCAGGGTTTTTCCCGAAATTTGTTTACTTCAAACCTACCGTGACAATCTATATGACTCTGAATTTTATCAATCGTCCCTGGAATATTTATTAAATAATGAAATTAATTATAAAATCAAAATTTCAGATTCGCATATAAGTCTCTTGGGCATTATATAACTACTCTTAAAAATACTTTTTCGTTGTTGGACTATTTATTAATAATTTCTCTTGTACAACGTGAACTAGAAAAATTTCACTCTACCATCTTGGAAACACATGAACGTAAGTTAAAGGCTTTGGGAATGAATTCACCAAATTTTTTTCAATTCAGATAAGGTAATTTCGAATCTTTCTAGTTACACACTCTCCCCTCGGGAAAAGTTTTTACTGTCACTTGGTTTGCAATTTAAGCTTCCGTTGTTTCAAATATATAAGCCATCGTTTTTTCTTTACTTTGAAAAATTTTTTAATGGCTTGAAAAATGTTCCCATGTGGGTGAATTCAATAATTTCAAATGTCAGTTCGCAAATCTAACTCAAGAATTTTTTCATAAACTTCGAAATCTTAAATTTCATCTTTCATATTTAGGAAGATGATTTACAGTGTATTAAGAATTTGGCAAAGAACCAGGAGATTGTCGTGACTAGACCGGACAAGGGTAACGGAGTGGTTATTTTGAATAAATCGGACTACATAAACAAAACTAATGAAATCCTAAGTGATCTTACTAAATTCAAACAAATTCTTGAACCTGTCAATAAAGTCATTGTAAGGTTTAGAAGACCAGGTTAATAGATTTCTGTCACGACTAAGTCTTTAAAGATAATAAAAAACGATACTTACTCTCAGTTGTTCGCATCTGGTGCTAATCTTGCTCAATTATACTGTCTGCCTAAAATCCATAAAGCTGGAACACCTCTCCGTCCTATTTTAGCTTCGTATAACTTACCCACCTTTCAATTGGCAAAATTTTGTTGTTCGTCTCCTGTCACCCTTTGCGAAAATGCTTACACTATAAATAACTCGTTTGAATTCCAAAAAGACTTCCTTGGTGAGAATTTCGATTCAAAAACGTTTTTTGTCAGTTTTGATGTAAAGTCGCTTTTCACAAATGTACCTGTATCTGAAACTATTGCCATTATTTTAAATAGGGTTTTTAGCTCGGATGATATTTTTCATGGTTTTTCATTGTCTCATTTTAAGGAATTTTTAGAATTGGTCTTCAAACAATGCTATTTCACTTTCAACAATAAGGTTTACCAACAAATTGATGGTGTAGGGATGGGATCACCTGTCGGACCGTTAGCAGCTGATTTTTTTATGACTCATTTAGAAAGTGTAATTTTTAGACAATCTCCCACTCATCTCAAGCCAATTTTCTATCGACGCTTCGTTGATGATTCGATAGCTGTCTTTGATAATGCGGTACAAGCGCAACAATTCTTTAACTTCCTAAATTCTTTGCACCCCAATATAACGTATACAATGGAAACTGAGCAAAATGGGTCCCTCCCCTTTTTAGATCTTTTAATTTCGAAAAACGGTGATTCTATTACTACATCAGTTTACAGGAAACCTACTTTCACTGGTTTGGGCATGAATTTTTTTAGTTTTACTGATTTCAACTATAAGATGTCTTGTATTAAAACTCTCCTGTTCAGAGGATATAATTTGACCTCTAGTTTTACCTTACTTAATGATGAATTTAATAATCTAAGATCATACTTTACCAATAATAGTTTTTCCTGTTCAATATGTAGACAAACTAATTAGATCCTTCTTAAATAATGTTTATAGCCCTCAACTTCCTTGTATTACAGTGCCGAAGGATATAAAATATTTCTTGGTACCTGAAATGGGTCCTTTGAATAAGGAATTTAAGCTTAAATTTACAAAGTTGTTAAGGAAATTTTTTTATCATACTGATTTCCGCATCATATTTATTAAAAACGTCTGTAGGTAGCTTTTTCTCAGCGAAGGATCGAACCCCTGACTCGTTGCGTAGCGGTGTTGTATATTTATTTACCTGCCCTAGGTGTCTCCTTGGGAATTACATTGGCAGCACTGTTCGCTCTCTCAGGGCTAGATTTTATTCGCATATGGGAATAAGTGGCCGAACAGGTAAAATTTTAAAAACTAAAGAAGTTTCTAGTATTCGGGAACACAGTATAAAATGTAAAACTGATGACACTTTAGACAATTTTAAAATTCTTGGTTGTAATACTTGTCCCAATTCACTCAGAATTTTGGAATCGCTTTACATTAAAACATTGACCCCTTCGCTAAATGTTGACTCATCAGCTGTCCCGTTAAATTTTCTATAATCCCTCCTCCTTCCCCAATTCCTTATAATCCCCCCTTCCCCAATCGCCCTCGCCATCTTTTGTTTTCTCGTATTGCCTCTGCTTAAATCAGTTTAGCCTCGGAAATTGCAGTGAAAGGTTAGTTAGTTTCATTATTCCAGTGTACTATTGTTAATTTTTCCAGTGTATTAATTTCACATTTACTATATGTATTTAAAAATAGCTTCTTAATCTTAATTTTATATGTAAATCTGTATAACTTAGAATTTAACCCTCTTTTCTCAGTCTTTTAAAATTTGCCTTTATGAATAGGTTATAGAAATTTTCTTTGTCTTGTTTTTTCATTCAATTATTGATTTTAATTTCACATTGTTATTATACAGCCTGAAGATGACGTATTGCTCGAAAACGTTGCGCATTAAAGAAGACTTTTCATGGCATTTACATTTCTCCTTGTCATTGGATTTCTCCTAAATATTAAATTGAAGCTCTGTAGAAGCAACCCGCATGATTATTTATATATATACAGTACTGGCCAAATTATTAGGAATTTTTTAAAATTTCATTTTTTGGTATAAAATGTTAAATTAAACCAATTTTAAACGTTGAAAAGTTATTTATTTCTACACAAGAATACATGGTCATTATTTAGCAATAGTTTAGTACTTAGTTTGACCCACCTTAGCTGCCATAATGGCTGCGACACGCTTCGCATGCCATGAATCAATTTTTTGCATAATTCTTTAGTCGAACGAATCGTGTTTGTTCGTCAGTTGTCGTTTGGTTGTCGTGCGATGCGGGTGTGTTTCTCTTTCTTTTACGTGTCATTGTAACTACCGTTTAATTTAAATAGTGTATTTACCCAATTTCGGCAATTATTTGTTACAGTTTTTAAGTGAATTTGAAAATGGGGCGAAAGAATGACTTGAGTCCACGGAAAATTGGGCAAATACAGGTTTTTATTAACTTCTTCTACATTTAAACAAAAGGAAATCGCTGCCAAACTCCATGTTTCACCACAGTCAGTACTTCGTATTAAGAAAAAATGGTATTTGGAGAAAATGTAGGCCCCAAAAGGGTTGGAAGATGCGCAGAAAAAGGGTAACGACTCCAAGAACTGATAGACAGATTGCAATTTTGTCTCTTAGAAATAGAAGAGCTACTTGCAAAAACATTTCCAGTAGTCTAGCGGCTGATGGCATCAATATTAGTCGTAGAACAGTCAACAGGAGGCTTCTAACTGCCGGCTTCAAAGCCTACCGCCCAAGGAAGAAGCCCAGGCTCACTGAGGCTATGAAGAAGGCACGTTTTGCATGGGCAAAGGAACACATTAACGGACTAGTGAGGATTGGGAACAGGTAAGAATAATATTTTACATTAAATAGAATGTTAATACAGTAAATACAGTATGCATAGAAGTGTATTTACAGTACGTGATAAAACTGCAGTAAAAAATCTGTAAAGCAGCAAGTCATACTGTACTTCGTTTTAGCTGTACTTCATACGCTATGCACTGACTCTTTCACAGGCTTTCTTTGATTGCAGGTGGTGTTCTCCGATGAGTCAACGATTGCCGTGCTTGACGATCGTGTTCAAAGTGTAAGAAGGAGGCCTGGAGAATAATTTTTGCCTGAGTGTCTGATGAAAACGGTTGAAATTTCCACAAAAGATCATGGTTTGGGGAGCAATTTCTGTGCATGGAACTAGTCGTTTGAGCATTGTTGAGGGGAATATGAACCAAGTCAAGTATATAGAAGTACTAAGAAGACGTCTACTGCCTCAAATAAGGGAATGGTATGGTAATAGACGTTGGATTTTTCAACAAGACTCAGCTCCATGCCACACGGCAAAGTCGGTTAAAAAATGGTGTCATGAAAATAGTGTTCGGTTGCTCCCATGGGCTGGAAATTCTCCAGACATGAACCCAATCGAAAGTTTATGGTGTATTTTAAAGGACGTAATCCATGAAACGACGCCGATAACAACAAAACACCAACTCATAGAGCGACTTATTCAAGTCTGGTTTCACTCTACACGTATTAAGGAATTATGCAAAAATTGATTCATGGCATGCCGAAGCGTGTCGCAGCCCTTAAGGCAGCTAAGGGGGTCAAACTAAGTACTAAACTATTGCTAAATAATGACCATGTATTCTTGTGTAGAATAAATAACTTTTCAACGTTTAAAATTGGTTTAATTTAACATTTTATACCAAAAAATGAAATTTTTAAAAAATTCCTAATAATTTGGCCAGTACTGTATATATATATATATATAATATTATATATATATGTATACCCCAAGCGATTCTTTCAATACGTCAACAATAGGAACCTAGTAAAGAGTGTCTTAAGACCGTTGAAAAATCCTGACGGAGAGCTAGTTTCTGTAAAACAAGCAAATGGCTACCCTGCTAAACGTATTTTTTACGTCAGTTTTTACAATAGAAGATGTAACGAATATCCCTACGGTCATAGACATAATACCTTTTGATAATTGTAATACTTTGGGTAATATTGTGGTTAGTGAAAGGGAGATAATGCGTTATATTGATAAAATGAAAATGCTAAATCACCGGAGTCAGATTCCATATATCCCATACAACTAAAAGAATTAAAAGGAAGCATTGTTGTGCCGCTAACAAAGATTTTTAATGCGTCTATTTCTGAGGGGTGTGTACCAGATAATTTCAAGGTAGCAAATATAACACCTATTTTTAAGAAAGGCGATAAGGGTGCGGCGGGAAATTATAGGCCAATCAATTTAACGTCTTTTGTAGATAAGCTACTGGAACCAATAATTAGGGATCGTTTAGTCGAACACTTAGAATTGCATAACTTGGTTAGAAATACGCAGCAAGGTTTTAGGCGAAACAAATCTTGCTTAACTAATCTTTTAGTATTTTTTCAAAGCGTGTTTGAAGTTTACGATAGTCATCGGGCGGTTGATGTAGTGTATTTAGATTTTCAAAAAGCGTTTGACACCGTACCGCACAAAAGAGTCATTGGAAAAATAAGGCTCATGGAATCAGGGGTGTAGTAATAAATTAGATAGAAGAGTGGTTGCGAGGTAAGAAACAGAGGGTGGTCGTTGATGGAGCGGTCATGTTGGGCTAATTTAGCGAGCGGCGTTCCTCAGGGTTCTGTATTGGGCCCTTTGTTTTTTCTTATATATATTAACGATTTAGATGTCGGCCTAGTCAGTACAGTTTCAAAGTTTGCTGATGACACGAAGTTGGGTGGTAAGGCGATTAATGACGAAGATAGAGGTAAAATCCAGGAAGATCTGAATAAAATCGTTGATTGATAAGTCACATGGCAAATGAGATTTAACGTCAATAACTGCAAAATTTTACATATAGGTTCGCGTAACGGTAATTTTGCGTATAATATGTCAGGGAAGGAGTTGGCAATCGGAGAGCAGGAAAAAGATTTAGGAGTTATAGTCACTGGTGATTTAAAAGTGGCGAAACAAAGTACAGCAGCGGTCAATAAAGCGAACAAAGTGCTAGGTTTTATAGTTAAGAATTTTGAGTACAAATCGCGCGATATTATTGTTCTCTTTATAAATCATTAGTTAGACCCCATTTGAAGTACTCGATCCAATTTTTGAATCCGCATATGCGAAAAGATATAGACAAAATCGAAAGAGTTCAAAGACGAGCAACTAAGATGATTCCGTCGCTTAGGTCGAAGTCGTACGAGGATAGGCTTAAGGAGTTAAAATTGACAACACTCGAGACTAGGAGGTTAAGGGGTGATCTAATCCACGTTTTTAAAATTATGAATGGGTTCGATATCGTAGATAGAGATAGCTTTTTCGAAATATCTCAATATAATAGGACTAGAAATAACGGGTGTAGGTTGACAAGTCGAAGGTTCGAGACAGCAGTTGCCAAAAAACTTTTTTACGCATAGAATAGTAAATAGCTGGAATAATTTGCCGGTAGAAGTAACTAGTAGCACGTCTATAAACATGTTTAAATATCGATTAGACGCATCTGTTGATAGATTGGGTATAGTTTGAGGTAGTAAAATTAAAGTTTTGTAGTTCGGAACCCACGTAAAATTGTAGGTCCTCTCCGCCAGCACGGAGGACATGCACAATACACAATTACAAACACAGTTAAGTCGACCAGCCACGAGTAGATCCTAGGGTTTTTGTTGGTCTAAAACATTATAACATTATAATATATATAAAATTTAGTAGTGTTAATTGAAGTAAAAGGTGAAACACTTTTCCTGCATACGGTTTATAAGTGAAAAATTTTAATGGTAGTTTGTATAAAACTTGATGCAATCAAATTGTTGCTAAAATGTCGTGACTGACGCATATTTCCCGAAGTTTAAGAGTTTAATTTTAGTCTTCATGCGCGTGTAGAATCTAAACGGAAGAAATGATTAAGTGTAAGCTGTAATAAACTAGTGTACAAACATGAGTGTAAAAAAAAAAGTGTATTAAAAAGAGAAAGTGCTTAAGAAAAAGGTCTGAAAATGTGTGTAAAAAAAGTGTATGAAAGAAAGTGTAAAAAAAAAAAAAGACATTTAAGAATAAAATGTAAGAAAACGGTACATAAATCTTGGACTAAAAACACTTCCCAAACTGTTTCCAACCTGCGTGTTTCCTGTTTTTTAAACTGTAACTTTTTAAAAAATTTAAAAAAAAAAATTAAAAAAAAAAGCTCTTGACATTTTTCGTCAAGAGAAAATTACAATTTAGCTTTTTTAATTACTGAAAAGTAACGTACAAGCAAGTTTCAAACTTTTTCTTTAAAAATATCCAATTACTTTTTAGGCAAAAAATAACGACAAGAAAGAAAGAAAGAAAAAAATGTTTCATAAGAAAATCAGTTTTGGCAAATCTGCCTCACTGTGAGCCGACAAAGTATGAGAAAATTCAAATTTAGGCTCATAAATTACGAAACTTTTAAATATGATGGGAAAACTATCAAGTTGAAATGTTTTATTTATCATATTATTAATTTTAGCATGAGAGCTATTATGTTAATAGCATATTTATAGGTATGATTTATTATATATATATAATATATATATATATATATATATATATATATTCCCGCAAGGGGGTTCTAAGCTCGTGCGCTTGAGTGCTCTTTGTGCTCGTTTGTACGTGCTTGTTCAGGAGGTTTCACGTGCGCCCTCCCGCCCTAGCACCCAAGGATGATGGGGCTCGACCTTGCAGTCCTTGTCATCCTTGGTCTTTTCCACTTCGACTGTCCCTCCACCCTTTCTTTTTCCTCTATTTCCTCTCACTTTTTCTTTGTTTTTTTCCGCCGAGATATGCCCTTTTAAATAGAGGCGAATCGGTTCTTCCCGAACTTAAAAAAAAAAAATATATATATATATATATATATATATATATATATACACGACGGTAAAGAATACGTTAATATTTAACTCGCCAGCCTGATAATGTACTAGTTTGCCAAAGTTTTATATGTAAAACACTATGTATGTTGAATATACTAGCCGAAGAGATATTCTCGCATACCTACCACTTCCTTCCACTTAGAAGGTGCCTGGGTCTATAAATTTTGTTTGTTCGTTGTATTAAAGTACCACTAATCAACAGCAGCTTCATGTTTGTGAACGTGAAGCCGTGATCCATTTAGATTTATTATCTTCATTTGGATTTAAACTTTACCAGTCATGACAGCTTTTAAACTTATGTTTTGTAACATTCATTATTATGAACCCTCTTTTATAAGGAACGGTCGATATCGGCAGGCAAAAGAACAAATACTGGTAAAACTTGTTCAGGTGTAGAAATTTGTCGCATTTAGAATGTATACTTTCCCAACAACTCACTTAGTTTAAGAGCCTTAAACGAATTTAAATTCATACCACTCTTAGAGTAAGTGCTAAATTACTGTTTCACTCAGCTCAGAAGATAAAATGGGAGCAAAGTGAGATTACCAAAAACCTCGAGCTCTGTATGCCGGTCAGCCACGTCAACGTATCAGACACACAGGACGCACTTACCACTTCGTTTATCTTCGTGCCCTGAAAATGATGAACTCCTCCCTGTCACTTTTAAAAATTTCCCTTCCTGATTTGAATCCTGTGAGTAGAATGTCTCGTAAGATGCTGCTATGAAATGTGTTACTGGAAAAATAGCTTTTCATTTATCCAGTGTTGCTTTTCACAACTCCAGCTTAGAGACTAAGAAGTTGAGCGGGAATCTCAGGTACAATATAACGTTATTGTACCGGGTGGGTATAAAGTAACGCGAGTGAAGAGACAAATTCGATTTGAATTATATTAACGCGAGTGAACATGGACGAGTAATATTTATTACATGCAAGGGGTTCCAAAAAACCTTAGCCCCCATTTGCAGCTTACATGTTTACTTATATCGAAATAGTTTTTAGTGATTATAAAAATATATAAAATTCTTTATTTATTGCAGCTATTAAACTTACTCTAGCTGATAAAGTGATAATATAATGGCTTCTCAATTAATTGGTGATTCGGAGAGGCAATGTGTGATAGATCGCATACGAGCAATAACATTTCGAGAAGCTCGTGATGCTGGAGCCACCTTTATAACACGTTCATGGGTTGCCAAAAAGTTGCGAAGAAGTGAGGACTTCGTCAAAAGAAATTGGAATAAAACTTTGGATGAATGTGAAATGGATACAACCAAATCTGGGCGCCCAAATTTGCCACTCTCTCAGGAAACAAAGGACATCATTGAAAGCGGTACGCATAAGCGGAAAAACAGCTGTGCTAAACTTTCTAGAGAGATCGAAGTGTTGAGAGGAAATGTCGTTAGTGGTGAGATCATTCGACTGTACCGTCATAGGCAAGGTTTAAAGCCTTGGCATAAACTTCCAAAGCCAAGAAAAACTCAACTTAACATCGATGACAGAATGTGGTTTGCCCATTATCTTGGAGATTGGGATGTAGATGATTTCATGCATTTAGCTGTCTCCGATAAATTTTTTGTTTACGTAACACGTCGGCCTAACTACCAAAATGATCGAGTGTGGGCCACAACACCAGATGAAATCGATGACAATGAACATTATCGCGAATTATTAAAAAGTCCAGACTGTGTTGGTGTGTTTGTTTTGTTTACTGCAAAGAAGCTCATGTGGGTGCTGAAGCCAAATGGTCAGAGTTGGGATGGACAGTATTTTCGTGATATTATTCTATCCCAGCATGTCATTCCTTTTCTAAGAAACCCAAACAATGTTATGGATGTCGATCAGGTCACACTTCTGCACGATAAGGCCCCCTGCTTTAAGGCATTAGCCACTCAACAGTTGTTGCGGAACCATGAGATCGATTTCTTTGGAAATGAAGAATGGCCACAAAATTCTCCTGACCTGAACGTCTGTGAACACACTGGATCAGTTATAAAGGACAAGGTTGAATGTCTCTTGTTTCAAGAACCTGCAGCAAATCGATTTTCGAAGGATACAATGACGCAACACATTGAAACTGTTTTAACAAATTTGCGTAACGATCAGATCTATTTACGTCACTTTTGGCAAGCTACCCAAAGCGAATTCAGCTGTCTTGGAAGCCAATGGCGGAACACTAAGTTTTAATTGTTTCTCATTAAATGCAGGATTAAATTCTCTTTTGTAAGGTATGTTTAGTTTTACTGTACCTCTAATGGTTTAGGCCATGGGCGGGGGGGCTAAGGTTTTATCGGAGCCCCGTACTTTATAACAACTGTATATTCAATAGTAAGGCTTATAAGAGGTGTTGAAAATATCTACCATCGATCTCTATACAAATCAGATTTATCTCTTTACTCGCGTTACGAAACTAGTTTAAGCAGTTCAAATCAGATTTGTCTCTTCACTTGTGTTACTTTATACTGTACTAATGACCGTATATTATACAAATTAAATCCGATCAGCATTGTTATATTTGAAATGTTGAGATCTACTTGTAACTCTGTTTATTCTACAGTGAGTAATATATGCACTTTTGAAATTAATAAATTTTAAGGATATAAGGGACTCTCACAGAGTATATTGTTCACTCAATATGACAAATATATTATTCGCTGCTCTCTAGAGAGCAAGGGTATTTGCTAACACAGTTTGGTAGACCAGCCATGAGTGGATCCTAGGGTCTTTGTTGGTCTGAAACATTATAACATTATTATTAATATATATATATATATATATATACAGGGTGGGCCGTAAGTTTCCATACATAGGAAAAATAAACATTTTTTTTTGGACAACCATTTTTATTTATATAATATGCTCTACATGGTTGCCATTGTTTTGAAAACACATTTCAATACGTGTTCCCCACTGTTTGATGAACACGCATTAGCACAGTTGACGTTATGCTTGTAATGGCGTTGGTGATACGTTCCTTTAGATGATTTATGTCTCGTATCTTTTCCTGATACACCATGGCCTTCAAGTGCCCCCAAGATAGAAATCAAGGGGGGTGAGATCTGGGGATCTGGGAGGCCACTCCACAGGACCACGCCGACCAATCCAAGCATCCGGAAACTGCTGATCCAAATACCGACGCACGTGAAGACCATAATGAGTTGGAGCTCCATCTTGCTGGAAGTAAACTGGGAAGTTACTTTCCTCGTTTAGAGGGATGGGAAAATCTCTTCTTGCAACATGTTAAGATACCTTTCGGCATTAAGATTTCCACTGACAAAAATTGGTCCAATAATTCTGTCACCCCATATCCCGGCCCACACCATCACTTTACGGCACCTTGCATCTTCGTCGGACTCAGCCAGTTAGGGTTAGCATTACTCCAATAACGTATGTTTTGCCGATTAACCTCTCCATTGACGTAAAAATTTGCTTCATCAGTAAACAAGATCTTACGTCAAACGCATATTCTTAGGGTATCTGAAACTAAAAACAAACGTTTAATTTTTCCTATGTATGGAACTTACGGCCCACCCTGTATATATATATATATATATAATATATATCTCCTTTCGTCAACCTTTGGTTTGCTTCTGTCCGAATTGTTTCATTCTGACGAAGGTCAAGCTTTTCACTCCACCTTAGACTTACAGTTTAACGTGGAATCCGAACCGCTCCCCACCAGCAGCCCAGCGTCTAGGCCACCCATGGTACCCATTTATCTACCAACCCACTTTCTTTATTGTGTGGAAGGATGAACAACTGGTTTTGCTGCGCGATAGCTGCCGTCACCGGGTCTCGATCCCGGGGCCGATGGATTCGTAGTCACGACACTAACCACTACACCACCGAGTGTATATATATATATATATATATATATATTGCTTTTTTTCTGAAAAGAAAGGTTCCGGAATTTTGCTATAAATTTTCAACAACTTTTGCCAGTTGTTACTATCAGCCCATCATGTGACCATCCCAATTCAAAAAGAGCCTCCAAAAAAGAGCCTCCTTCCTACTCTTAAAATTTTGTCATGTAACAAAAAAAGAAGGGAATAAAACTAAAAATATCAGATTTTCTTCTGTATGTTGAAATTTTTTTTTAAATTTTATAACAAGGGTTAAAAAAGTAATGTTTATTTAATGCAAATTAATCTCATACCTCACAAGAAGCTCCGCACATACAGTAAGTTATTCTCATCAAAGATGCTGTTGAGTTCATGCAGGAAGACAGTGAAAGTGTGAAAATGGCCTAGCAAATTGTACACGCGGCGTTTTTTTTTTTTTTTTTAATAAATCTACCAGAACCTAGTTCTGGCGTGTTCCACCAGAAAAAAGCCATATATATATAGAGGGTGTTATCAAATTATTTTCATAAATTAGTATACATATTGAAGAGGTCAAAGTGAACAAAGAGTTCCTATGAACATAAATTGGCAATCGCTTCGTTTCCGAGATACATTGCTTTTTTTATCGAGAACGATGCTCTTCTCTATACACCTATTGCGTTTTCTAGACGTATCAGAGAACAATGAAATTTATTATTATTTATTATTATTATCTTTAGTATTATGACAGATTTTTATCTCGATTATAATAAGCACGAGCCACTTCATTTCCGACGCATACGAGAAAAGATAGAAGCAATACTCTTCATAACTTGAAAAAAATAATAATAATAATAAATAATAATTTTATTGTTCTCTGATATATCTAGAAAGCATACAATAGGTGTACAGAGAACAACATCATCCTCGGCAAAAAAGCAATGTATTTCGGAAACGAAGCGATTGCCGATTTATGTTCATAGGAACTTTTTTGTTCACTTTGACCTCCTGATATGTATACTACTTCATGAAACATAATTTGATACACCCTGTTTTTATACAGGGGTGTACACAGCATATATATCAGGTGAGCAAAAAAAAAAAGGGGAGACCTCGAACTTTGGCTGTAAAATCCAAAGTTATGGTCAGATTTCAATATTTTTTTCACACCCCCACAACTAGTAAATTTCCTATACGGTGAGCTGATTCAAAGAAAAGTAAAAAGTAAAAAGTACTCACCTACAGTTCTCGCAAACCATACCAGTACATTTATGTTGTGGGCCATGAGGTCTTTAAACAAAACGCTGTATGTAAAAGATTTGCCAAACTACATAAATTACCAGTGATGTAAGATTGTCAAGGCAAAGCGCAGCCTACTGATGCACGTGATTGGCTGATTAAAATACCTCGCACAACTTGCGTTTTGACTGGGGGCGGCTGCCCACAATTTGAGTTTTAAATCAGTTTTTAATAGTATAACGAAATGGATAAAATGAATTGTACTTGAGTAAAAGTACAGTAATTCTCGCCAAAAATTACTTAAGTTAGTAAAAGTACTCGAAAATATAAATGCTTTTTTAAAAAAGTAGATACTAGAAAAAGTTACTTAAGTATGGTACTTAAGTAAAATTACTTCATTACCTTTACAGCCCTGGTTTTCAGATAACACTATATAATATATATATATATATTATA
>JAJOZX010011120.1:72500-120272 GCA_023014485.1 Bathynomus jamesi | reverse complement strand
CGGTTACGCGCCTGAACTTGTTTCGCTTGAAACTCGAGGCTGCGCGGTCAACTGATCGAGGTTTTCAAGCTCTTACGAGGGTTCAACGATGTCGATTTTAGAAGTATGTTTAGTTTAAATGATAACCCACTCGCAACAATGGTTGGAAGTTGGATTTGAAACGGTTTAGGACTAGTGTGTGGGAATTACTTTACGTATAAGATCTGTGACACATGGAACAGGTTACCTTCGGAAGTTGTGAACAGTTCCTCTGTGGATCAGTTCAAGAAAAGGTTAGACGAAATCTTGCACACTATTGAGTGTGTAAAGACATTTATGACTCAGTCTGCGGAAATTTCTTTCCTGTAAATAGTTGATATCTGGAAACCAAACTTCCCTCAGAGGATGTTTCCAGTCAAAGTGTAAATCTGTTAAAAATAGGCTAGACAAAGTACAGAACACACTCATAGTTTAAGATTAAAACCTCAGAAAAACTCTGCAGGAGTTCGCTTGCTCGGTGTCTCTGTGAGCAAGCTAAATATAGAGCTATTTATATATTCTCCACTTTCCTGTAAAATTCTTGGCTACTTTTCCAGGGTCAAGGTATTTCTTCAACCTTTTTCCGTACCTGCCTCTGGCAGGGAGGGAGCGGAGGGTGGGGAGAGAGCCTTCTACTTTTCTATCCAGTTTTCTACTACTGCTAGCATAGTTGAAAGACAAAATTTTCCCTGGCACCCATTGCCATTGGTACCTCCTCGGTATGGCCGCAAGGCCTTTTGAGGTACTTCTTTTCCTTGTAACTCTCTCTCTCTCTCTCTCTCTCTCTCTCTCTCTCTCTCTGTGACACATGGAACAGGTTACTTCGGAAGTTGTGAACAGTTCCTCTGTGGATCAGTTCAAGAAAAGGTTAGACCAAATTTTGCACACTCTTTGAGTGTGTAGAAAATTTTCCGTGGCACCCGTTGCCATTGGTACCTCCTCGTATGGGCCGCAAGGCCTTTTGAGGTACTTCTTTTCCTTGTAACTCCTTGTAACACACTCTCTCTCCTTCTCTCCTCTCTCTCTCTCTCTCACTCTCTCTCTCTACTCTCTCTCTCTTCTTTGGTGACCAATTGATGGTGCTTGGCTGTACTGCTCTGAGGTGAGAGGGCTTTACTGCCCAGCTGGCTGCCAGGCCAGCGTAAAGTCTCGGGCGTAGCCTCTGGGTCTGGTGGGATATCCCTTGAACACTGGATTCTAAGAGTCTGGCCCACTTGTGAGTGACTAGTAAGACTTAGTAAGGGGCTGCATCTCGCTGTCGCTCCTGGCGGAAAATCCGTGACGCTTGCGTCGCGAGTGTTTGTCAGTTGGTAGCTGCGACACGTTTGGGACGGTCCGGCCCTGGGGAGACCTTTGGTCGGTGCGGCAGCAGGAGAGGTGTAGTCTTCTGGAAGGAATGAACGTCACTTGAAAAGGCGGGTGCGCTACGCGCGGGATTAATTCCCCCCCCCCCCCCCTTTTTATATACTGGTCATAACGTTTTTGGATAGTTTTCATTGCTAGAACGCTTTATCTTATTCAGAGTATTCAGAAAAAACAAAAAAAAGAGAAAATATGGCAGGGCCAGCTAAATTGAAAGCAGAATGCTTTAAATGTAAAGTTAATCATTGGTGCGTAGACTTCCCAGAGGGTAATATCAGCGATATCACATCCCTTAGTGTATGTTTGTTTTGTAAACTTAGAGACAACCACGAAAAGGAAGTTAAAGAGCTAAAGGAATTAGTAAAAAAGCTTGAAGCTAGGGTCGTAGCACTGGAAATCCAACCCAGTGGACAAGATCAAATTAAAAACACACCAGCAGATTCAAACTGTAAGATTAAGTATCAAGAACAAAGGGAGGGCTCAAAGAAGGGGCTGATAGAGAAGGGTGGGAAGGGATCGATAGAGAAGGGTGGGAAGGGGCCTGCTGATGGCCCAAAGAAACCGAAGGATGTAGCTACCTGTCGGGGTGGGTCGGGTGGTGTAACTGCGTGTATGGGTGGCGACGGGTTTCGAAAGGTCTCGGGCAAGAAGGCTGCGAAGCCGAAGCCTGAGACCCCAGTTGCCCCTGTCAAGACCTCTAACCGCTTTAGTCTCCTGTGCTCGAAGGAGGAAGACACCGTTTTGATTGGGGACTCGCAGATCAGGGGCCAGGAGAAGTACTTTGCTTCTGCAAACCGGGATGGGAGGAAGGTAAGGTGCTTACCTGGGCGGGGAACGGCGCACTTAAGGAAGGAGGTAGAGAAGGTGCGCGTGGATAGTCGGAGGACTGCGATCGTTGTCCACGCTGGTGGCAATGACCTGTTCCTCAAAGGCGGTGGGGTAGGTCTTACAGAAGGGATCATCACCGAGATCATGTCTCTTGCGGATGATCTAAAACTGAAGACAGACAGGGGAATGTTAATGGGTATTTTACCGCGAATGAATGTCAGTGACCACTCGCTCAGTAAGGTCATTGGCATCAACGAGAGGGTACAAGACTTGTGCGTTCCGCTGGGCGTGAAGTTTATTGACCCCTTCGATGCATTTTCGGGTAGGTGGGACCTTTACCAGAGGGATGGTGTCCACCTCAATGACAAGGGTAAAGGTGTGCTAGGCGCGCTGCTCGACCGGCACCTATACAGAATGGTGAGGTCGAGTCCTGGGAGAGATGATGGGCCCCCACCGGGGAGAGATGAGGATGAGCCGGTGGCGGACGTACCTTCGACTGAAGGGTGCGGCGAAGTACAGATGGGTGACCCTCCTCCTACGTTGGAGGGGGCTCAGTCTCCTGTGGAAGTTGCCCCCTCGTTAGTGAGGGGCTCTTCAACTCCCGACAGCCTTGGCTGTTCGGGAAACGGGTCGTGCTAGGGGGCGGTCAGAATAGGGAAGGCTCCCTCCGTGCAATGCTTTTTAATGCTAGGTCAATTAGGAACAAGTTTCGCGAGCTACGGGCGCTCTTAGCATCAGAATACCAGGATATCGTTGCTATCACCGAGTCCTGGATTCATACTGATCGTAGGGACTACGTTGGGGAGTTCGAAATTCCCGGGTATAGAATGTTTCGCAAAGACCGCACCCGTGGGGGGGGGGTGGGGTACTAATATACGTCAGAGACACGTTGAGTCCGGTTGACTGCCAGTTCCGGTCGGAACGGGAGCTGCTTGGCGTCGATCTGAACGTGGGAGGGACGAACTATAGGTTAATCTTGGTGTACAGACCTCCGCATCTCCTCCTCGAGGAGGATACAGCCCTGTACACCGAACTCAGTAGCCTGCTAGGGGATAGGGTGTGTGTAGTTTTAGGAGACTTCAACTGTCGCGGCATAAAGTGGGAAAACAGGACTGCCGATGCTGAAGGGAGGAGGCTAGTTGACTTTGCTGATGAGAACTTCCTCACTCAGTGGGTCAACGAGCCTACACGAGGCGAAAGCGTTCTAGACTTAGTATTCACGACCGAAGACAACCTCGTCACTGGCCTCACCGTTGACGAATCGTTGGGCGGGAGTGAGATCACGGTATTATTAGGTTCCGTGTGTGCGTCCCTCGGGTGAAGCGTAGTAACTCGAGAGGCAGTAAGCTCGATCTCCGGCGGGCGAACTTTGTTAGCCTCAGGGATAGCGTAGCAGAGATGGGGTTAGAGGTTGGCGGCGATGTTGAGGGAGTGTGGAGTGCATTCCGGGATGAGTTTATGGTGCTGCAGTCTGCTGCCATACCCTCAAAACTGGTCACCCCTGCTTCAACGCAGCCTAAGTGGTTCAATCGTGGCATCGCTTCGGCTATCCGAAATAGGAAAGTAGTGTATAGGAGGGCGAAGGCCAATCGTTCCCACGAGAACACTGAAGCGTATGTCCGCCTGTGTAGGGAAGTGAAGGCGAAGGTTAGGCTAGCGAAACGTAACGAAGAACTACGGGTGGCAAGCCTCTGCAAGAGGAACCCTAAGGAGTTCTTCAGTTATGTTAATAGTAGAAAGCCTATTAGAAGCATGATAGGTCCTTTAAAGGACGGAAGCGGCGTTCTGCGGACCTCCGACGCGGACATCGCTAAGGTGCTTAATGAGTACTTTGCGGGAGTGTTCACCAGGGAGGATACCCGCGTCATCCCCGAGCCAGCTGTGAGGCACGAAGGTGCTGACCTGGATAGTGTTAGATGTACCGCGACAGTCGTTGCTCATAGAATAGACAAACTGAGCGCGTTTAAGGCTCCTGGGCCAGACCAGTTTCTCCCCAGTGTTTTGCGAGAAGTGCGCGACCAGGTGGCTCCCCACCTGGCTACAGTCTTCAACAAATCGTTGGAGATGGGCCAGGTGCCTGGTGACTGGAGAGAGGCCAACGTGACCCCTATCTTTAAGAAAGGGGATCACGAAAGTCCAGGGAACTATCGTCCTATTAGTCTCACTTCAGTTGTAGGTAAATTATTAGAAAGGATAATAGCTGATAGAATCGTTGACCATTTGGATTCCTACAAGCTGCTTGGGGACTCCCAACATGGGTTTAGACGGCATAGGTCGTGTCTCACCAACTTGCTCGAGTTTTTCCACGTCATGTTGAGTGAGTACGATAAGAGTAGGGCGATTGATATACTTTATCTCGACTTTCAGAAAGCCTTTGATAAGGTACCTCACCGCCGGCTAATGGCGAAAGTGCGCGCGCTGGGTATCGGTGGGGAAATAGGTAGGTGGATTGAAAACTGGCTAAGGAATAGGCGGCAGAGGGTGGTAATTAAAGGGGCTAGTTCGGGTTGGGCCTCGGTCACTAGTGGGGTTCCTCAGGGTTCCGTTTTGGGGCCACTGTTGTTTACCATTTACATAAATGATATCGACGGTGGCATCGTCAGTCGGATCGCCAAATTCGCTGATGACACCAAGCTTGGGGCCAATGTTGGGACGCCCGAAGCGATCGAGGAACTGCGTGCGGACCTAGGTAGGATAGGAGAGTGGTCCGAAAAATGGCAAATGCCGTTTAACTTGGGTAAATGCAAAGTGATGCACATTGGCTACGCCAATCCCAAGTCGGACTACTCGATGTTGGGCAGTAATATCGAGGTGACTGATTTAGAAAAGGACTTGGGTGTGCTAATTAGCAGCGACCTTAAGTTTACGAAACAGTGTGTAGAGTGGAAAAGAAAGCCCAGAAACTATTGGGTTATATCAGGAGGCAATTTCAGTTTCGGAACAAGGAGATTGTGCTCTCACTGTACAATTCCCTTGTTCGGCCGTACCTGGAGTATGCTGTGCAGTTCTGGTCGCCACCCTCAGGAAAGATATTGAGAGGCTGGAGCGAGTGCAGGCGAGGGCCACAAAGTTGATCCCTTCCGTTAGGCATATGGGCTACAATCGACGGTTACGCGCCCTGAACTTGTTTTCGCTTGAAACTCGGAGGCTGCGCGGTCAACTGATCGAGGTTTTCAAGCTCTTACGAGGGTTCAACGATGTCGATTTTAGAAGTATGTTTAGTTTAAATGATAACCCAACTCGCAACAATGGTTGGAAGTTGGATTTGAAACGGTTTAGGACTAGTGTGTGTGGGAATTACGTTACGTATAAGATCTGTGACACATGGAACAGGTTACCTTCGGAAGTTGTGAACAGTTCCTCTGTGGATCAGTTCAAGAAAAGGTTAGACGAAATCTTGCACACTATTTGAGTGTGTAAAGACATTTAGGACCTCAGTCTGCGGAAATTTCTTTTCCTGTAAAATAGTTGATATCTGGAACCAACTTCCCTCAGAGGATGTTTCCAGTCAAAGTGTAAATCTGTTTAAAAATAGGCTAGACAAAGTACAGAACACACTCATAGTTTAAGATTAAAACCTCAGAAAACTCTGCAGGAGTTCGCTTGCTCGGTGTCTCTGTGAGCAAGCTAAATATAGAGCTATTTATATATTCTCCACTTTCCTGTAAAATTTCCTTGGCTACTTTTCCAGGGTCAAGGTATTTTCTTCAACCTTTTTCCGTACCTGCCTCTGGCAGGGAGGGAGCGGAGGGTGGGGAGAGAGCCTTCTACTTTTCTATCCAGTTTTCTACTACTGCTAGCATAGTTGAAAGACAAAATTTTCCCTGGCACCCGTTGCCATTGGTACCTCCTCGGTATGGGCCGCAAGGCCTTTTGAGGTACTTCTTTTCCTTGTAACTCCTTGTAACTCTCTCTCTCTCTCTCTCTCTCTCTCTCTCTCTCTCTCCGCCGAAATGTTGCCTCACTCTCTTTACTATCGCTATTAGACATTGCTCTTCTGAACTCTCTAACTGCATGCCTCCTCCTTTAAGGAAACCATGCAGTACCAGACTTTCTACACTTTCTCATTCTTTTTCTGTCCAACTATCTAATGCAAGCAAGGGTTAATCGCTATTTTCAGTCTTTCATTTACTCAACCGGTGAACTCTAGAACAACAATCTTCCTCAATCTATCTTTCCTCTTGTCTATGACCTCCCATCTTTCAAACGCAGTGTCTAGGCCCGCTTTTGCGGGCATTTGCCCTTGGCCTCACCTTCTGCATAAAAACAAAAAACGAAAAAAAAAAAACAGTAACGTACGTTTAATCTTAGACGAGAAATGAATAAAGTAATAGAGTAATGTATATTTAATCTTAATTTTGGGTTTCTATTAGTATTCCATTATTAATTGAGATTTCAACTTGGTTTTACATGAATTGACATTCACAATATTTTTTATATCAGCATTTAAATCATTCCATAGTTTCAATCCAATGAAAATGGGTCATTTTTGAGATGAAGACAATCTAAATTGAGGAATAAAATGCTTTGATCTATTTCTGGTCTGATATGAGTGGATTTTTTGAGTTACAAAATATTTACTTGCCCATTGTAAGTTAATGATTTTGTTCTTACACTTGTAAATAAAAATAAAGCGTTGTTAGAGGAGTTTCCTAAACAAGGGTACAGCAAATTGTATAAGGAAGAACAAGAGTATGATACAGAGTTAATAAAACCTGTTTAGAGACCACATTTTTAAGTTTAAATATTATAGCGACGCTCCTTGGAATCTTTTTTGAGATATAATTTACGTGATCACTTCCTTGCAAATTCTTGTCTAGCATTACATACAAGAAATTTTGTTACGGTACACTCCTTTACAGCGATTTCATCAACATTTAGTTCATCAAGATGCACATTCGTTTATTAGTGAAAATCACAAAATTTGTTTGACTGGTATTGAGGAAGTTTACTAGTGGTCAACCCATTTCATTATTACGTTGATAAATCTGATTTAAATATATTCTTAGCTGAATTAACATCTTTGCAAAAAAGACACCGTTGTATTATCTGCAAACATTATGAAGTTAAGTATATCAGAAGAGCATGGAAGGTCATTTGTGTATAATAAAAATACGTGGACCCAGACACACCTATGGTACACTGTTTGACAATCGTTTTAGTTGAGCAGACCTTGCTTACTGACACACTGATATCTGTTGGACAAGTAACTTTTAAATAACATTTTGGGATTGTGTAAAACAAAGATGAAAAGAGGTGGAAAGTGTGATTGGAGGGATGTTAAGTGTTGATTGTGGGTGAGGAAAAGGTGTGAGCCTTCAGTGTGTGTGTGTGTGTGTGTGTGGTGTGTGTGTGTGTGTGTGAGATTTAAGCTTGTGAGAATGGTAGTGGTTGGATATGCGCTGTGTGAAGATGAGAAAGCTTCTGGAGAGAACTTGCTAGTGTTATCGGAAGGGTGCCTGAATATTACAAAATGTTTGTGATAGGAGACATGAATGAGAAAGTTGGTATGGGTCCAGAGGATGAGGGGTTGGGGAAGCATGATGTACCAGGAGTGAATGATCATGGTGGAGGCTGAAAGAGTTACGCATTGATAGAAAGTTGTGTGTAACAAATTCCTTTTTTGAAGAGGGAAATTCGGACTCGTGTGAATGGTGAAACGCTAGAGGTACTCTTTTAAGTATCCGGGATGTGTATAGAACAAAAGAGGTATGAGTGCGGATGAAGTTAATAGTAGAGCGAATCAAAGAAGAAAGGTGGCGGGTGCGCTGAAAGCGACTGAGAGAAAGAGGCGACTAGATAGACGCTGCGAGGTGTTTATATTAAGATGTCTGTACCAATACTTTTGTATGGGTATGAAACATCGGCATGGCGTGAAAGGAGCAAGTAAAGAGTAAGAACGGTTGATATGGATAATCTGAGAAGCGCGTGTGGCGTGCGTCGGATTAGTAGAGTAAGAAATCGTGTGGTTCTGGGAAGATGTAGCATTCAGAAGTCACCGGAAGTAAAAATTGAGGGAAGTGTGTTAATGTGATTTGGACATGTGGGAAGAAGAGAATAGGAGTGAGTGAGTGAGGACTTGATTTGGGTGATGCACGAGAGGTTGCTGAGAGTAGGTTGGAATGGAGGTGGTTTGTTAGAAGTACGTCATTCGGGACACCCGCCGCCTTTTATTTTTGACAAGATCCGGAAGCGCAATCACGCGTAGAATTTTGCCACGTCGGGGGTCGCTGGTCCACCAGGACGCCTGTGTGAATGGTCTTGTATGCTTTTGTTTCTACCTTTTCTCCTCTTCACTACCTTCTGTATTTTACATTCTGGTAGTTTCAGCCTTCTCACCCCAATTTGTTGGGAAATGAGATTTTGATGATGTATATATATAATTATATATGTATTATAAAGAATTTTTTTTGAGGAGATAGACTGTAATTAGAAGGAAAATGGTTTGCTGAAGTACAAGTTTAAAGGGGGAAATTTATTAATCAAAATTAAAGTGGCACAGCATTCAGGCCAACTAATACAGCCATTTGTGCAAACTCTCGGATTACTGTTACTAACACCATTGGGAATCGAACTCCCCGACCGAACGGTGTTACTCACTGTATCATAATGATTGGTACTTAATGATTACTAATATTTTCCTCTTTTCAGCTTGGGACTGAGGGGCGGCCGTTAAGCTCTCAACATGCAGTGATTCTGAAATACGTGTTCAGGGCTTTACCCGTGTTATTTTCCCATTCATCGTTAATTTCCCTGCAGTAAGTAGACCCAGCTTAATGTCAGTCAAACTTTTCACTTTTAGAGTAGATGCGCCCATACATTATCTAAAAGCCTGTTTTGCATCTTGATGGGGTAGTTATAACTCTTAACTCGGGACTGAAGACGCTTAAATCAGTTACACATGTAAAGATACATCGGAATCACCACCGGTAGTAAGATGCCACCCTAACCTCGGGTCCATTGTTACCCTTCGTTCTAAGGTTGGCGGTATAGTTCTAGTGGTACGTTGAGATAGACCAACATCTTCATGGACGCACTTCACAAACCGCTTGCATTCCTCCCGGTTTTTAACACCCTGCCTCCTGTCTCCATACCCGATTTCACACCTTTCATTCATTCCCATTCAACATTATTAGTTTTGTTTTGCATAAACAAAATCAGTCAAAACGTTCATTCCCGACAAATCTTGGCCATTTGCATCCTCTTTTGAATCCTCGTGTATACTTCAAAGGTATTCCTTAGTACTATAGTACATTCCACAGTACGATACGAACCTGCAAAAACTTGAGAGAGCGGTGTTGGTGGCCGTGATGCCTAAGTCCAAGGCTTCTTTTGCCATTCGAGTTTTTCTATAGAGGGGTGGGACCCCCAGCCGGGGGATCCTCGTACAGTCTCATTTTACGAATGCACCATCATTTCTTAACCCCCTATACAGGGTGTCCCAGAATTAACTATCTATTTCAATGAAATCGGACATTTTTTAAAAACACACTTTTATTTATGTTTATCATGTTTATATGTGTTAAAAATGTATAAATTTCTAAATTTTTTTCATAATTTTATTTTCATAATTTTTTCATTATCTGGTCCAATGAAAGACCGTCTGAAGTCATAGAATGGCAAAGAGACTCTCCAAAAGTTAACGTGTGGCTTGGAATGACCAAATCCAAAATTTATGGCCCATTCTTCTTTGCGGAAGCAACTGTAACAGGTACCGTCTACCTTGATATGCTTCAGCAGTTTCTCGAACCACAGCTTCTTGATGATGGCATTCTTGATAATGTTGTGTTTCAACAAGAAGCATTGATCTTTTGGCGATAAACCTTTGTTTTTATGAAACCCCATGCAAAGAAGTCCAGGGGTGTCAAATCCGGAGAACGCGGAGGCCAAGGTCGAGGTCCTCCACGTCCAATCCACCGATTCGGAAGGCATCTGTTGAGGTATTCTCGAACAATTAGAGCATAATGACATGGTGCTCCATCTTGTTGAAACACAACATTATCAAGAATGCCATCATCAAGAAGCTGTGTTTCGAGAAACTGCTGAAGCATATCAAGGTAGACGGTACCTGTTACAGTTGCTTCCGCAAAGAAGAATGGGCCATAAATTTTGGATTTGGTCATTCCAAGCCACACGTTAACTTTTGGAGAGTCTCTCTGCCATTCTATGACTTCAGACGGTCTTTCATTGGACCAGATAATGAAAAAATTATGAAAATAAAATTATGAAATTTATACATTTTTAACACATTAAACATGATAAACATAAATAAGTGTTTTTAAAAAATTTGTCCGATTTCATTGAAATATAGTTAATTCTGGGACACCCTGTATGTCGAGTGACTCAACGTCTTGTATTTCTCCATTTACACGATATTACAGTATAACTCTTACAGCGATAAGAAACTTAATCTTTCTTCCAGTCATTTTCAATAATGTCCATCAGAAACTTTAACGAAACTTTTCAATATTCTCCTTAATTCATCCAGACGTATCATGTTATCAGCATACGTCAGATTTACTCCTCTTTGTAACATTTTTGCCTTTATCGTACGCATTATCCTCTCCATATACACATTGAACAACCATGGGGACATACAACTTTGTCATTCTCTTTCATTATCATTAATACTGAACCAGTCGCTCAATTCATCCTTAACTCTTGCACAAACACTACTATCCACATAAAACTTATCGCTACGTTTAACAACATACTACTGACACCATACGTACAAGCATTTACCTCAGGGAAGATATATTCACTTTGGTACCAAAGCTGGGATATACTTTATGGCTCAGTGTCCCCCGACATTTGTAATCGATTGTACATTATTTTATAATGGAAGTTGAGATTCAGAAAAATTTTGATGCACATTATTTTCCGCCTCGTTATTACAGGCTATTTTGTGTTACTGGGCTAGCACAAACCTTTGCTCTTTACTTCAAGTTGGTTTTCTGAGGATTCCAAAAGTAAGAACTTATTTCAATATTAGTCCCTTACTTGAGCATGGATCTGACAGCGTTCCAAAGAATAAGAAAGGCTTCATGGGTAACATAAAGGAATGTAAGTACAATTTGTATTTTATATTTGTTTAAGTGTAAGGAATTGGTCTACTTGTAGTAAATACTTTATGGTAGTTTTCCAAATAGAGCGTCCTGTGGCCCGATCAGTTAGGGTGCCGCTCAGCAGTGCTGAATCGTGGGTTCGAACCCCACAGCCTTAATTGACTCTGGCTAAAGTAGTCCTGGCTAGGGCTCCTAACCCCATTTCCTGGTGATGTGGGACATTTAGATGTAACCCCCTCCACCTGTAAAATTAATGGCGTCTGATTCATTACAGCGATAGCCTACCCGTGTTTAACCGCAGGATTAGGTTATAGTTAGGTTTCCTCTTTGTATAAAAAGAATGGGATGAGGATTTATTTACTCATTTTTTGAAGAACCTGTTATACTCTTCTTTCGGAATGTTCTTCAATTCTGGTGGCATTTTGTTCGAGCTCGGTACGTACTTCCTGAAATCTTTTTTCTTGAGGGTGTTTTTCAGCTTGGGGAACCAGTGGAATGTTGTTGTTAAGAATTCCCTTATGGAGAGTGCGAAATGGGCGTCGGGTTCCTGGATCACGACAATGCGCCCTCTCACGCAGCATAGCATTCCACTGGTTCCTCCAATCACAGTATTCGCCGGATTTGGAACCCTGACCTTCTTTCTGTTCCCCAAGCTGAAAACACCCTCGACGGAAAAAGATTTCAGGAAGTACCAGAGATCGAACAAAAAATGCCACACGAGAATTGAAGAACATTCCGAAAGAGGAGTATAACAAGTTCTTCAGAAAATAGCTGGACTGTTTACAGTCAACGGAGACAAATCTCATTAGGTACTGTGACATTTATTTTTCAAGTAAATATATCTGTCCCGGAACTTTTTGGATCAGACCTCCTAGATATAAGTAACGAATCGGTGATTCTTGAAAGTAGGATTGAATTTCTTTCAGCATGGTCCAACATGAAAGTGTCTTCAGAAATTCATGAGAGACACAAATTTGACAAAATAAGATTTGAGAAAGCGGGCTCACAGCGACTCGTCAAAACCTTTAAACATAACCCAGTAAAGAAGAATGTGATTGATGTTAGAGTGAAGGCTAAAACCAAATAAATTAATTAGTGGATCGTTATGTAAATTATACATGTATTTTAAAGAATTTGTTTATTATTCTTCCTTAACCAATTTCAAACTCGCCCTGCCAGTTGTATATTGGTTAGTTGTTTATGGATAATTAGAAAACGAAATACATTTTTCACAGTGTTTCTCTGCTACTGATGATAATTTGTAGCTTACAAGAACAAAATTATATCCTAGCCCTTTTTGTTAATGATGAGTTACAAACTCTACATAACAAATGAGGCGTACAAGTAAGCATCGATATTAATAAAGCAAATGTAACTGGTAAAATCACAAACATTTTACAACATTACTTTGTACTGCTAGTGCAGAGTTTTACTTTAAAGACTTTGTATTAAAATTTTAAGGTAATAGCCGAAGCCCATTTTTCCACACAGGTGGTTTGGGCATTCAACTCACTCCCTTAGAAATTAGTTAATATTCTGCCTAATCGAGTTCATTTACTAAACAACTGAAGTCTGTAATGTACCACGTTGCTTCATTCTTTACACTCTCTCTCACCACATTACCACCGAAACCTGCAAAAGAAAGTAAATTTTAAACAATATTTTCCAGTGTATTTATTTCTAAAATGTACTAGTGGTGGACCCAAGGTTAGTGTGTTTAAAACACCACCATAAGATAAGGGCTTGAACGAGCACACACACTTTTTCGTAATTAACGAATTACTTTGAAAATCAGCAAAAACTCGATATTTCCTTGGGCCGCAATTTACGCCGGCGCTGTATACACAACGATTATGGAAGAGCCAAATTTCACCAAGTCTCTCTAAGAATGAATCACGACCCTAGGGAGGGGTGATCAGCCTTCGCGTATAGATGTAATGATATTACGTAGAGTCATAAACAAGTGTAGTGTTGTTTCTTCATAATATAATAAACTGTTAGGGATTACGGCTGAAATATATAAGGAAATGATTAAGCATGGGGGAGACTGTGTATTGAACTTAATTGCATGCGACTACCACTTCAAGGAATGTCCATACCTTCAAACAGTGTCGGGTGACGTTAGAATGTTTATCTTCAGTTGGTCGGTCAGAGTGCCCTTTGGCTGGGATAGGTTAATACGTCTAACTCCTATACCTGCCAAAGGGCACTCCGACCAACCAATTGAAGATAAACATTCTAACGTCACCCGACACTGTTTGAAGGTATGGACATTCCTTGAAGTGGTAGTCGCATGCAATTAAGTTCGATACACAACAATTGCGGCGCATATATCAGAGTAGGGGACAACTGAGAGCCTGCCTGAAGAGTAGACGAAACCAACAATGGTTCCATTGTACAAAATGAAAGGAATGAATACGAGAATTACAAGTCTGATTAGTGTAGTGGGATAGTGACAGAGCGGTTGGCGAGACATGATTAAGCAGGGTTCCGAGGTGGAAGATGGTGTTTGCAGTGAAACAAGTGGTTGAGAAAACGTGTGAAACAGATTGCAATTTATACATGTTCTTTATGGATCTTTAGAAAGCATATACCAGTGAAGGGAGAAGCAATGTGGCACGTCTTTAGTGTATTTGGGATTGGTGGTTTCACGAATGTAGCGAAGTTTATAATAGAAGTAGGGCATGTGCGAGTGTGAAAAGAACCGAGTAAATAGTTTGATGCGAGTGTTGTGCGTCAAGGATGTGCGAGGTCTCTGGCAATTCAATCTGTTCATGGATAAAGTCATGAAAGGTGCAGGTGTGTGATGGGAATAGGTGGTGCCTGTCCAATTTCTTGTGCTACTTGCTCAGTGTGTGTTCGATATGCGGGAGAATTTTGTTGCAAGTAAATGTAGATAAGAGGAAGTTATCGATTATAGAGGGAAAAATTTAGTTACACGAGATGGTGAGTGGTGAAATGCTGAAGTTGGTAGAGTTCTTTAAATATTTGGGACGCGTGTTGAATGAAAGAGGTATGAGTCCAGTTGAAGTGCTAGTATGAATCAAGGAATAAAGGTGGCGAATGTGTTGAAAGCGTTGAGATACTGGGAGATGTTTACATGAAGGTACGTCAGTACCGACACTTTTGTATGGGTGTAAAACAATGGCATGGCATGAAAGGGGAGCAAGTCAAGAGTGAAGACAGTTGAGATGGATAATATGGGTAGTAAATGTGGCATGTGTTGGATTGAGATACTCGAGAAATCGTGAGGTTCTGGAAAGATATGGCGTTCAGAAGTCGGTGGAAATGAAAACGGAAAAAGTGTTAAGGTGGTCTGGACATATTGAAAGACGACAGCGTTGTATAAAAGTGTGTGTGTTTGTGTAAGTGTGTTTGTGACGGTAGAAGAAGATTGATGGATATGGTGAATGAGTAAGCGTGGACTTGATCTGGGTGATGCACGAGAGGTGGCTGCAGGTGGGTTGGAATGGAAGAGGTTTGTTAGAAGTATGCGAGTTCGGGACCGCCTCTTTTATTCTTGACAAGTCATGAAAGCGCCGCAAGTGTGAAGTTTAGCCCTGGGCGGGGGGCCCTGGTCCACCAGGACGCCTGTGTGAATGGATGTGTACGCCCAGTTTTTTACCTTTCCTCCTCTTAACTACCTTCCGTCTTTTGCATCCGGGCTAGCTCTGCCTTCTCACCCAAATTCGTTGGGAGACGAGATAATGATAGTGAATGAATAAGAACTGTGGCACCAACATGCTTTGAAAACCCGTTATATTAGCCATATCGACCTTGTTTGGGTTAGGGAAGAGCCTCTTAGTTATGTTCATTCGTTCATTTTCCATTTTCAAGAATTAACCCAAGTTCTTAAGATTAACGATTATCTGATGTAAATGAAGTATTCATCCTAAATTACACAGTAAATTACTGCAGTACATACCATCAGAATGTTACCGATTCTGACGCAAATACATGTAAACGTTAATAAAATCTCGTTTCCCAGCCACTTCGGGTGAGAAGGCAGAAATAGCTCGGATGTGAAAGACGGGTGGTGGTGAAGAAGAGAAAGGATAGATACAAAAGCGCGCACATCCGTTCACACACGCATCCTGGTGGACCAACCCCCCTAACATGACTAAATTCTACGTAGACACGAGAGAGCCGCTTCCATATGAAGCAGCTCTTCGTAAGACTCGTGGATTTGTCAGATAAAGAGAGAGGCCCTGCTCACATACGTACGACAAGCCTCTTCCTTTCCAACCTACTTTCAGCCACATCTCTTGCATCACCCAGATCAAATCCACGGTTACTCAGGCAATCACTCACTATGTCCATCAATCTTCTCGGCCTTCCTCCTCTCCAACCGTCACAAACACCCTTACACTTTTCCCAACTGTCATTTTCCATTCTTTCCACATGTCCAAACCACCTTAGCATACTTTCCATTTCCACTGACGTCTGAACACATCTTTCCAGAACCACACGATTTCTTACTGTCAGTCAGATTATCCATCTGAACTGCTCTTACCCTTATCTTCTCCCTTTCATGCCATGCTAACGTTTCGCACATACACAAAAGTGTCGGTACGAACACCATGTAAAGATCCTGCAGCATCTCTGCCCAGCCTCCGCTCTCCCATAACTGCTTTAAAAGCACCTGACACCTTTCTTCCTTGATTCATGATACTAACAACTTCATCCGCACTGGTACTCCTTTTATTGAATACACATCTCGCATACATAAAAGCCAATCACCACAAGTGTTTCATCATTCACCATCACATGACAATCCAAATTTCCCTCTCTCCACATTTAATAACTTGATCTTACCCACATTCACTTCCAACAATCTTCTTTCACGCACCGCCCCAAAACTCTCAACAATATTTACTATGGGCAAATAGCACAGTATCATCCGCATACAACTGATTCGACAGGCCCCACCTAATCCCATCACATACCAAATTCATTCCTGTTTTACCTCTCTCATGACTCGAGACAGACTGAATAGCTACTTACACATCCCTGACGCACACCCAACACTTATATCAAACCATTCACTCTGTTCTTTATTTACTCACACATGCTCTGCTTCCATCATAAACACACTTTACCGCATTCATGAGTCTACCACCAATCCCACAAATACTCAGTGACACAATAAGCATTTGTGGCAGGTCTTAATTTTTTAGATCCATAAAAACCATGTACACCTTGCAAGCCCTTTCGCACGCTTTCTCAAACACTTTATCCACACAGCCTCTTCCACTTCTGAATCATCCTTGCTTATCGTTCACCAAGCATTCTGTAATACCACGAACTTATATCACTAGCCTACTATTACACCTTCTCAACAGACTTGTACCCATGTAGTTCTTACATTCACTCCTTTCACTTTTCATTTTGTACACTAGAACAATTATTGCTTTTTTTTTTCAGTCTCCAGGGGCACACCCATTTGTCCATGCTCTCTGACATATGCACCATAACCTCTCTTACCTTTTCAATCTCCCATACATTCCATCCATACCTGCTGTTTTTTCCGCTTTTCAGCTGGCGAACCGCCCCTTTAACTTCACCCATGGTTATATTCTCCGGCATTCTGTCATAAATCCTTACACCACCAAATCTTAACATTAACATTTGCACCCTTTTCATCTCTCTTCCACCCATTAAAACCTCAAAATATTCCTTCTCTCTGTTCCGTAGAGCTTCATCCACTCTGATAGTAAGGGGAAAAAAAAAAGGAAGTGTGCTCAAACATTCTCAATTTCACTTTTGCATTTCCATGTTTCCTTCCAGAAGAACTTTCTATTCTCTACATAATCCTCCTCCCAAACTTATTATTTACTCTGTTTCTTTTATCACTAGTCTCTTCACATGCCCTCTTTCTTCATCACAATTACCCTGCACACACAACATGCATTTTCTGTTTGTCATCAGCCGCTGCCCTCTTTATCGCACCCGTGTTTGCACTCCCTCCCCCACCACTTATATTCTGAACCAGACTTTTTATACACATGCCAGCTCTCATTCATATTTCATTGCATCTTTTACACTCCATTTATCTTGCATACTCATCCGCCAGCTCTTTCACTAACTTTTCCGCTTCACAGAGAACTATCATGTGGTCAGAGAGACCTCCACTCATACATCGCACCACACGAGTCATTTTTTCAACATACTTTTTTACAAACACATGATCTTATCAATTTTTTTTTCACCAGGTATACATATGTATTCCCTAATGTTCAAAAAATGTATTCGTTATAAACAGCTTTCACTCTCTGTATAACTTTCAGCCCACAGTCATTGATGCAAGTGCTTATTTTTTTACTTAATACGATTGTGATTTGTTTGTAAACAGTGAACGTTTACTTACCAATGAAAGCTTCGGCTGGAGGACACGCCTCCATGTCAGTTGCACCATCACCAATCATGACGACGGACGAGTAACGGTATTTCTCCTTCAGGATCCGAATGACCTCTGCTTTTCCACCAGATCGGCTGGTTGGCTGAGACTCGTCAAAACCGGCATAAGAACCTTAAATAGATTACTAGTGATGTAGTGCGGGATGGTTATCAGTTGTTACAGGTGCATCAGGCAGAATGCATCTATTAACAATTTTTGTAAGTGAAATCTGAAGGATTGGAATGGAAACCTATGGAAGGCAAGGGGCTTTTCTGGAGGCACTTTTGCATAAGGGGAAAAACTGGATCCCAGAGATATGATATGAAACTAAAACGTTTGCAAAGAGGGGGAAGGCTTGGTTTAAGAGTCAGCACTCCTACTGATCACACCATTCTGACCCCCCTCCCTAACACACACACACACACACACACACACACACACACACACACACACGTATGTACACTGTTTGACCATGTTTCATTCGAGCCTCTCGCCTTTATATAGCATACAAATGCTTTGCGAGTGTGGAACCACACTTAAATATTGGCTTTAATTGAACGAACCTTTTTTGGCGGTTCTAGATATCATTGACTAGAACCACGCGAAGGGGATTAGAGTCTCACTAGCTCATAGTTTCGTACTTTATTGCCTTTTCCTTTCTATCGATTATTGCACTTAAGCATTTATATTCTGATTATGTGCAACTCGAGTTTAGGCAAACGCCTGAGTAATTGCCCATTATTATAATTTATATTTCCTTTCACAATAAGGTGCCAAATTTATACTAACGACCAATGAATCTTACCGTCGAAAAAAAATTTCAGTCTGTTGGCATAAATGTTTTCCAGCGGGATTTGGAGAAGTTTTGCTACAGGCGCTATCAAAGAACGAAATCCGCCGGATACAAGATAAACATCCACACTTCTTTTATGTAGTTGCTTTATCAACGTGCTGTTGTGAAAATTTGCAAATTAATAAAATCCAAGAATAAATTCAGTATCAACCGAGCTCACCATTATTTACTATAGAAAGTTTTTACTGTCGTATCTCCTTTTGATATTACATTGGGCTATTAAAAACCCACCCTTAAATTTACGAGTTTAATAATTAAACTTGTCAATCCCGTAATATTTTATACTTAAAGTAGTCTTAAAGTTTGTTTTAAAGGCATGTAATTAGGCCAGCGCCCATACCTCAGTAACAGTTTCCCTCCAGGGTGCTTTTCAGGACAAGCCACACATTGGCGGGAACTCTCCCATTACCAAATTTCCTTGAAATTTGGTATCCAACCTCTGTTTACTACCCAGAAGCCAAATATGGATAAATTTCATATTTGGTATTTGGCCTTTGGGTACTCAACAGAGCTTGCATACCAAATTCCAAGGAAGATTTATTTATTTATTTATTTTTTTGGCATGATTTATCCTGGAATGTACCCTAAACGAAGTGAAGACACGGAGGTCGGGGGTTCGGCTCCCGATGGTGCTGATGATAATACTCCGAAGTTAGTAAAATGGGCTGCATTAATTGGCCTGAGTGCTGTGCCAATTTTCAGCTGTCCTCATTCATTATTATCATGTAGTTAGAAAAATTAAAATGGGTGATCCAATGGGTATTTACCTTAAATTTATGAGCATAAGTTTTGAATTACAAAACTAATGTACATCTGAAAAGCCTCTACCCAAAGGGAAAAACATCAATTCATTAATTACATTCACATGCTTTGAACTGAATGGAGGAAATTTGAACATTTACGATATGGTTCCATAAATAAATGCACTTCTCATCGGATTAAGAGTTCATTTATTTTCCTTTGGAGAGAGACTTTTCAGACACCTTTTAGAATCTTAAACTGTATTAATGCTCTGATATACACCAGCAATGCGAGATTCTTGCATTAAAAATGCAATAATAATTGGAAATAAAATGAAAAATTCACAGCTCAAAAACTTACTGACAGAGACTGAGTACAAATGAAATATAAAGCTCGAGTTGCCTTTTAATCTTCGAAAAAATTTAGGACAAGTTTTAAATCAATGATACTTTAAGTTAAATATTAGTTGGGCATGTTAATAATTGATAGACTTTACCTTTGAATACCAGTACCCAAATGCAGTCCAAAATTTTAACTAAAAAGGATAAACTTCAAAAAAATAATTTGCACAGGAGGTCTAACTTGTATAATCTTTTCGAACATGTAAAAACGAAGATTTAATGCACTTAGTAAAGTTCAGGACGACATTGGCGTTGTTATCCCCAACAGAAAACTCCCATCAACCTACAGTCGGCTCACAATAATACCCGAACCTTTCCCATACCAAGAATTCTACCAAGGATATAGTTCAACATGTCCGCAGGCACATTGTTCATACTATATACTAGTGCTTCCCAACCTTTTTGAAGCCACCGTCCCCTTTTATGGGTATAAAACTTGGCAAACAATACGGTGATTAATGAATATAACTATTTGAAAAATAACAACAGTAGGCCTGTACGATTAATCGAAAATGTCGATTCGGGTCGATTCAGTAAAAGAATCGAAACCCGACCTGACCTAGAGCTAAAAAATTTCGATTCTTCGATTCGCTAACTGTAACCTGTCGAGACGATAAACTGGCACTACCCCAAAACCATGGAATGTCGAAACCGTGGAATAACAATTGAAAAAAAATATAAATATATATATATATATATATATATATATATATATTTGTATATATATATATATATATATATATTGATTATAATATAATATATAACGTTATAAAATAGTTGGATATTGAGAGATTACGCTTTTATTAAGATCTGAGTGTGCTCAATGCGCATGGTCAGCTTTGGATTTTGTGATGTTCCAGAATCACGTGCGCGCGCCTTGCGGTGTGACAAGTTTGGACCAGTTCTTTGGGTTCAGTTGTTTATTACGCTTTTCAGTATGTTGTTGTTGTTGCTGCATGTATGTTCTGTTGGTGCTGGTACATGTAAATTGTAAAGTATAGGCGAGTGCAGTGCACAGTCGCAGTCGCAGTCGAATCGAGAATCGAAAACAAGTGGCCGAATCGAATCTAAATAAAAATATCCGAATCGCACACCTTTAAAAAACAGTACAATGAATACATTCGTATTTAGTGCTCTAATAATCTAATTTTGCATTACATCACGAATGCTACAAGGAGTTAATCCTAGTGGCGGCTCGTCGGTAGGCACTGCGGAACTGCAGCACCCCTAAATTTTTTATTTACAATTGAAATAATCAAGAACAATATAAGGATGAGCTCACTGAATACCTTTTTCAATAACTTTTGAAACTTTTATTCATTGCTCAATGCTCATCCTTTTATTTCAGTAATTATTTCAACCCATTCTTAGAGACAGCACCCCTAGAATTTTTAGTCACGAGCCGCCACTGGACTCACTTAATACTTAAGTTTGTATGTCATTCAGTCCCTTCTCTTAGCGCCCCTCTGATCTTTACAAACGCCCAGTGGGTAGCGGTACGCCCCTGTCGGGAACCACTGCTACAAACTTTTCAAGTTCAGTCACTAATTTGGTTTTCTTTTGTTTTAAGAATGAAAATCTTGTTTCCCCAAAATAATCTACCGAAATACTTGAACTCCCAGCGAACTCCTAAAACTCGCACCACTGTAATGAATCTAACACTGTTCTTTAAAAGCTTTCAATTTTAATAACTTCTTACTTACTCTACATTCTTTGTCAACTTTGGAGGATTTTCTTTCGTGAAGCTTCTTACAGTATCGAGAGAAGGACGAATGAGATTTAGTCTGATTCTGAGTGCATCTCTGAATTCAAGTCCCCCTTTCATCGCCTCCTCAGTTCTGAAATTACGATTTTTCAGGATAAGGCTAAGACGGTAATTTGGTTACAAAAATTTTGTTAAAGCGTTTTAGGCCAATAAATCTATTATTATTATTAAGCTAGTGATAAATTAGAAAAACAATAGCTATTTGACAGTTTAAACTGCATGAGCCTCATGGGATCACGAACAGGTAAATACTCTTATGTTAAAATTATACATATTTGATAGAGGAAGCCCACTCTTTATAGCCAAGACTTTAGATTACATATTTGTTACTTCCCCGCCTTTTCCTTACATTATCTTGACTTGTTCTTCTTTGCCACAATATACTGCAAGTTGATCAACTCCTTCGTCGCAAATGACAGTCGAGTCGACATCGAAGCATACCGCGTCTGCACTCAAGAACACTTCCTTACTTTCCTCTTTCGATGGAAGGAGACTTCCTGTAAAGACGAAACAAACCCGTTTATGATATAAATTACAGTTCCGTCTGTACGCTGGAAGCGAACTATTCTTTTATATTAGCAACGAAACAACCAACTCTAGATTTGCAATCAAATTAAAAATGTACGTAAATATTTATATGAAAACTTTATCGCAAAAAAGTTTTTGGTATTTTACTCACTCACCCCTATAATGCCTGTGTGACATATGTATTTTTGTAGATTTCGCCACGTAGTTCGCTAGCAAGAGCCTTGTAATAATGGTAGTCTTTGTTGTTCACATGCGTGTAAATAGTCGTAATTTACATATATTAATTTAGTTCGTTAGAACAGTATATAGTAAGTTTAAAATTAAACATCAGTTCGTTAATATTTTGGTGACATTTTTATTAGTTTAAAATTTGTCATGTTCAAAGCATATCAGTGTTGCCAACCGTAGGGACATGTCCTGGCACATGGGGGACTATTTTTTTAAGTCCATGTACGGATGTAGGGACGGATTTGATTTTACGGTAGAATACATCGGGACTTTTATAAACAACACAGAACCATATTATTAGCAAAGAAATTATCGGAAAATAATTTAGCACCTTTCAATTCTTGAAACTAATCTGGCATTGATGAGGGAGGGGCATTGTGCTTTATAAGACGCCAACACATCTCGTTTCATAACTCCAAAATATATGAATTTAAACATAAAAAATAGACAGTTCAGATCACTTCAGAGAATCGCTCTTGTACCATGACAACAAAATAAATTGATAAGTGGGAAAAATGTATTTTTTTAGCATTTTGTGCCACTGTTCTTAAATTAGAAGTTAGGATGGACTTGAATAGAGTGCGAGTTTTCATATTTAACAGATTCCCTTACAGAAATGTACGTGTAGATAAGTTTCTAAAGGGACTTTAGGCTAAAAGTCGGGCCATTTTTGATTAGCTATACAAGAACATGGTTGAGTAAAGGTTGGCAACACTGAAGCATATTGATTTCGACCAGTATGGAAGCCCCCCACCCACCCTTTATAGGGTCAAGGTTACCAATAAATTTGGTTCCTATTGAATTACGCTAGAAATAATACTTTCGTACGTGACTTGGAGATAGAAGACAATGTCTTCAATTTCAGTATTTACTTATGTCTATTACTACTTTTAAAAATACTTACTAACGCAAATACTAAGTTGTCAATGAAGTGATAAAATATGACTACAATTTTACAAATGTTCATAAAATACTTCCCAACTGACAATAAGGCAGAGAAATTTATTTTTTATGCACACGATGGTAATTACGATCCCATTCTGTGAAAGCAGTTTTATTATTCCGTGGATTACACCAATGGAATGAAATTAAGGGAAGAGGTTCAGCACTGCCACGAGAAAATATTTATTCGCCAATTTTGAGTTGTTGAAGAGTGGCATAAGCTTCCGAAGGTCTAAACATAACTAACAGCAACCCAGCACAGCAAACAATCTAAACACGAACCAACATGCCTCCGATCGTGAGTGTTTTAATAATTTGTACATTTTTTAATGTTCAATATTTTTTTTATTTTTTTTTTTGTTCGAAAATCTGAACGTACAACGGACGTTAATCCAGGGGCCTCCAATTAAGTCACTATTAACGCATGCTCTTTGGGTTAAATTAAGCTACGCTAGGAATTTACGATATATCTTAAATGTCTCCGATTTAGTTCATGCATTAAAAGTTAAATGAATATTTTGTCCCAGTTTGATATGTTAATGCGATATAAAATTTCATACATGTAAAAGTTGTTAGAGGCATCCGCTATTATCTTACATAAGTAAAATATATACAAGTAAATATAAGATCTAACAATAAATTTTTTTTTTAAATGTTTAGGTTCAAACAATACAGAAAGTGTGATAAGCTGTAAATTTTTAAGGGTACTTTTCTGTTATCTACCCCCTCGAAACCTACGGGAAAATTATTGAGTGCCCGGTTAGGTCAACTGTACGTCCTTGACGATTGGTTAGGTTAAATCGTGATATTTTCGTTAGTTTTAACGAAAATATCACGACGACATAGTAGGAAGGTAATATAACTAAACAGCTTGTATGCTAAACTCAGTAGATTGTTCGAAAAACCAAATTTTATCAGCGAAATAAATTAAGATTCTATAAATACACAGATTCAGGGACAGGGAGAGGAGGAGGTGCGCGAGTTGTCAAAGCACCAGGACCCAGGCTGGGATCACCTGAAGATCAGGGCCCGCAGCCTCAATTACCAAATGATATCTTCGTTAACAGTAAAAAAAATATCACGACTTAACCTAACCAATCGTCAAGGGCGTACAGTTGACCTAACCGGGCCATTCAATTTAATTTATTATTATATTTGGTACTGTAAAGCAAAAAACAAGAATACATGGGGGCCCTGATCTTCAGGTAATCCCGGGCTGGAAGATATAGAAAGTGGTGATCGGGGGGTAAAGGGGTCCTGAGTAAAAGTAGCACCAGGGCCCGTGATTCCCCTCCCGAGGAATAATTATTAAGTTTCAGAAGATATCAAAACTAATTCAAAAATAAACATATTTGTAGCATGGCTCCAGGAAATTAGGTTTAGACCACAGTCTGACTACTACCGCTGCTCTGTAGCATTCAGCATAACCATCTAAATCAGAGGATGGAATGCAAGAAGAAAACAGTTGTGATAGAGAGAGGTTCAGTCGTAATTCCTATTAGTTGCAAGAAAAGTAAAAATGAGGTGAGGGGAACTAATACGCACTACTTTTGAAAGAACTATATAATTTGATATAAAGTATACAGCCGTTTTTGGCCCATTCATATTTTTAGTTTTTATTACGTTATCATCATCAGAGTCGTAAAGAAAAATTAGCCAGTATAGGTAAATAACTACAATTTGGCGATCATGGTAAGGTTACCGACCTAAATTGAATCAGATGCTTGTTGTTTTAATTGATTACGTATATAATTATTAATACACGATTAAATTTTGTACGATAATCTTTAGCACTTGTGAATTAAAGAAACTCCAATGTCATAATCAAAACTTTGATGTTAACCAAAGCCATTATCATCTATCTAAAATACAGAATTACTTTCATCGTGTTGGCACAGTTATGAATTATGGACCCTTATCTATAAAGTTATTCGCCCACTTAATGGCAAGAGATGTCGAATGCAGTGCCAAAAACTATGTCCATAAAAGGATCAAAAGGTAAATCCTAAACTGTGAAAAGCAAGTGTGAACTCTCAATCTAATAAATATGATAATATTCCTATAATATAAAACAAAACAAAAAAAAAATAACATGAACGTAAAATAAATAAGAATGTAGTTTGATGTTTCAAAACTGTTTACAACTGTTACGACAATGGTGATGACGTCGGAAAAGGGAAACTGCTTCGTTCGCCAATCCCCTTCGATTCGGTGCCAAGCAAAACTCAATGAAGAGAACGTTTATTTAAAGCTTAAAAAATGTGATGGGATTAACCTCGCTACTAAGACCCCGAGATGGTAGGATGCATAAAAACAGACAACACTAAATGAGGGTTTATCCCTGAACTGTAGGGTTGCAGCCACACCGTTCTTACGTTTGAACTATACCAGGGATAGCCCATTTCTGTTTGCTTGGGGTCGAATCCTATCGTCGAATACGGATTATTATATTTGTACTTCATTTATTTGTCGGGGATTTTCTGGCAAATATTTCGAGACCGGAGGTCGTCGACAGTTAGCCATCATCGAACAATACTATTCTTTGGTATTTGAAGGGTATCCAAACTAGTAGTAGTATTAGTATATTAAAAGAAAATCTGCATAAAGATCACTGTGAAGAACAGGCCTACTCTGCAATTGATAAATACTTCGCATGAGGAAGATAAGAGGTTATGAAGTACGACGGGATAAATACGAGTATAAGTCTACACATCAAACAAAGCTTAATAAAAACTAAAAAAATTAGACTCGAGACATTTCTGACTTGTATAATAAACCCCTGAAATATCCTAAAATAATCCCCTTTTCCCCAAATTCATTGTTTTAGTTAACCTCTACCTATAAGAAAACTTTACATTTTGTTTCCTTCTTCCGTGTAATGACATTTTAGCTACAGGAATTCCTCCTAATTTATCTTTCATTAGTCTTTACAGATGCAGATTTATAGATAGTCTTTCCTTCACCTTCAGGCAATACTGCGAATGAAATTGGGTGCAAAAATATGCAACAAACGCTTTGAGTTTACTTCATTCATTGCGAAACTACTGTAAAGATATTACCGAGTTCCTAAGTTACAATCGTTTTTAATTTTTTTTATTTTTAATATTTATTATTTTTAATATTTATTATTTTTAATATTATTTATTTTTAATTTCCCAGAAAACATTTTAAAAGATAAGATTAGTTTTTTTAGAGAATGGAATTATACTGTATGAAGTTGCATACATTTCCTAAAATCTATATATAATTTCCTCGCGACTTTGAGAACTAACAAAAAAATAACTGAGGTCTATTTTTAGTAACTATTATTACATAAATTTTAAATGCACCCATACGCACATAATACTTGCAATGACATGCAATAGATATTATCAGTTACCCAAATTCGGGAAGGGGTAGGGAATATACACTGGGTGTATATGGTATAGGTGTCGCTCAGTGTATATTGATTTATCATCATAATAATAATATTTAAGAGAAAATAAAAAGTGTTAGGGATTTTTAAACTATTATTACATTAGCTATAGAGATGAAACACACACACACACGGGAGGGGGAGGTGCAACTCGGTTATCTAAAATAAACATTCCGTTAAATTTAATAATTTTATAAACCTTCATGCAAAATATTTAAAACAATTTAACAGCGGACAAAGAATCCATAAAAAGAGGGATAGAAAATTACCACCATGTGGCCAACTCGTGAAAGGGTTTGAGAATCGCGCACGCACGCGCGCGCTCACACACAACACATGTACATATATATAATTTATTGATTTTAAGAAGTTTTTGTGGAATTTGATACATGCAAACGAAGAACCATGACGAATAAATCAAATTTATGAAGTAAAAGCAAATGTTCACATGACGTTGCTAAGCTATAAATGCTCACTAAAATTCTATTATTATAATTAATTTGGGCTTACGTAAACATATAATATATAATTCAGTACTGCCAAAAATTATATATAACATTCGATAATACCAAAACAACTCTTACCTTAATATTATTATTTCTAGACGTCATTATAAAAATAAAATTCCTAATAAATAACTATTTATATATAGGCCTATATATATACACACACGCATCAAACTATATACAAATTAAATATATTATATTTAAAGAGTTTAAAGAATAAAGTTTCATTTATAAATTAAATAAAAGAGGGTGTACAATGCACATTTCAAATTTTCATCACGGGTCATAGAGCGAAAGGCGGTTATAGGAAAATTCCAAGAGACTTTATGTTCTCCTTTCACAAGCAAGCGGGCCAACACACTGACTGAGTCCCGTTTGCTTATATGAAAGGTGTGTGTGTGTATAATATATATATATATATATATATATATATATATATATATACACACAACCGGTTGCGCTCAAGGTGCCTTGGGTCGAACCTATCAACGAAATACGAAAGGCGGGTAATATATATATATATATATTATGTGCAGGTAAAATTCCACTTGCTTACTCGCTAGGATGAGTTGGCAAGTGCACTCTGGAAATTTGAAGATAGTATTTTAGATGCATGGCCAATATAGACCTTGTTACCTGGCGAGTGTGTAACAATGTGATACACACAACCTTGTGGCTATTATATATATATATATATATATGAATAGAAACGACATAAGTGTTAAGGAACGTCTCTGCACACGAGGAGGAGAGATAACGAATAAATGAAAAATGAGGCGAACCGCCCGGGAATCGAACCCAGGGCCTTCCAATGCCGGGAGGTCCGTAGCATAATGGTAGCGCGTCCAACCGGCAATTGGAAGGCCCTGGGTTCGATTCCCGGGCGGTTCGCCTCATTTTTCATTTATTCGTTATCTCTCCTCCTCGTGTGCAGAGACGTTCCTTAACACTTATGTCGTTTCTATTCATTTATATACTGCGCGGTTATTGCAGTTATATGCGCATATTCACGATTTGCGAGGGTGCCTTCTCAGGGCATTGGTTTCTGCCCTATGTGGGAGAATTTCGATTTGTGATTGAGTGAGGTCCGTAGCATAATGGTAGCGCGTCCAACCGGCAATTGGAAGGCCCTGGGTTCGATTCCCGGGCGGTTCGCCTCATTTTTCATTTATTCGTTATCTCTCCTCCTCGTGTGCAGAGACGTTCCTTAACACTTATGTCGTTTCTATTCATTTATATACTGCGCGGTCATTGCATATATATATATATATATATATATATATTATATATATATGCGCGCGCGCGGAATCAGCTGTTCACAAGGTTATATCGTATATGATCGTGAGTGTGATTTCAGACATTCGCACGAGTTGAATTTTCAAGAACAACGCGCGTGATTTCTCTTCTATTTTTACTTCTACATTCGTCTCAAATTCTAAAGAAAAAAAATGGTTTAAAAACATATTTAACGACAAATGGAATATTCCACCATGTACGAAGTAATGTGTTTTCAGTCATCAAATACGATCTATTTTTTCATCTTAGTTTCAGAATGAATATTTCTACATATGCAACAAACCTTACTTTATCAGTAGTGATAAATGGATTATCGAAACCCAATATGTCAATGTATTCTTGAACAGGATAAGTTAAGAAAATATGGTACACTACTTTTAGATTAAAAAAAATTTATTCGGGGAGAGCGAGAAAGAAGAGAAGCGCGAGAAAGAAGAGAAGGGCGAGAAAGAAGAGGAGGGCGAGAAAGAAGAGGAGGGCGAGAAAGAAGAGGAGGGCGAGAAAGAAGAGGAGGGCGAGAAAGAAGAGGAGGCGAGAAAGAAGAGGAGGGCGAGAAAGAAGAGGAGGGCGAGAAAGAAGAGGAGGGCGAGAAAGAAGAAGGGCGAGAAAGAAGAGGAGGCGAGAAAGAAGAGGAGGGCGAGAAAGAAGAGGAGGGCGAGAAAGAAGAGGAGGGCGAGAAAGAGGAGGGCGAGAAAGAAGAGGAGGGCGAGAAAGAAGAGGAGGGCGAGAAAGAAGAGGAGGGCGAGAAAGAAGAGGAGGGCGAGAAAGAAGAGGAGGGCGAGAAAGAAGAGGAGGGCGAGAAAGAAGAGGAGGGCGAGAAAGAAGAGGAGGGCGAGAAAGAAGAGGAGGGCGAGAAAGAAGAGAGGGCGAGAAAGAAGAGGAGGGCGAGAAAGAAGAGGAGGGCGAGAAAGAAGAGGAGGCGAGAAAGAAGAGGAGGGCGAGAAAGAAGAGGAGGGCGAGAAAGAAGAGGAGGGCGAGAAAGAGGAGGAGGGCGAGAAAGAGGAGGAGGGCGAGAAAGAGGAGGAGGGCGAGAAAGAGGAGGAGGGCGAGAAAGAGAGGAGGGCGAGAAAGAAGAGGAGGGCGAGAAAGAAGAGGAGGGCGAGAAAGAAGAGGAGGGCGAGAAAGAAGAGGAGGGCGAGAAAGAAGAGGAGGGCGAGAAAGAAGAGGAGGGCGAGAAAGAAGAGGAGGGCGAGAAAGAAGAGGAGGGCGAGAAAGAAGAGGAGGGCGAGAAAGAAGAGGAGGGCGAGAAGAAGAGGAGGGCGAGAAAGAAGAGGAGGGCGAGAAAGAAGAGGAGGGCGAGAAAGAAGGGAGGGCGATAAGAAGAGGAGGGCGATAAAGAAGAGGAGGGCGAGAAAGAAGAGGAGGGCGAGAAAGAAGAGGAGGGCGAGAAAGAAGAGGAGGAGAGAAGAAGAGGAGGGAGAGAAAGAAGAGGAGGGAGAGAAAGAGAGGAGGGAGAGAAAGAAGAGGAGGAGAGAAAGAAGAGGAGGGAGAGAAAGAAGAGGAGGGAGAGAAAGAAGAGGAGGGAGAGAAGAAGAGGAGGAGAGAAAGAAAGGAGGGAGAGAAAGAGAGGAGGGAGAGAAAGAAGAGGAGGGAGAGAAAGAAGAGGAGGGAGAGAAAGAAGAGGAGGGAGAGAAAGAAGAGGAGGGAGAAAGAAGAGGGAGAGAAAGAAGAGGAGAGAGAAAGAAGAGGAGAGAGAAAGAAGAGGAGAGAGAGAAAGAAGAGGAAGAGAGAAAGAAGAGGAGAGAGAGCGAGCCTCAAAAGGCCTTGCGGCCCATACCGAGGAGGTACTAATGGCAACGGGTGCCACGGAAAATTTTCTACACCCTCAAATAGTGTGCAAAATTTGGTCTAACCTTTTCTTGAACTGATCCACAGAGGAACTGTTCACAACTTCTGAAGGTAACCTGTTCCACGTGTCACAGATCTTATACGTAAAGTAATTCCCCCACACACTAGTCCTAAACGTTTCAAATCCAACTTCCAACCATTGTTTCGAGTTGGGTTATTTAAACTAAACATACTTCTAAAATCGACATTGTTGAACCCGCGTAAGAACTTGAAAACCTCAATCAGTTGACCGCGCAGCCTCCGAGTTTCCAGCGAAAACAAATTCAGGGCGCGTAAGCGTCGATTGTAGCCCATATGCCTAACGGAAGGGATTAACTTTGTGGCCATCGCCTGCACTCGCTCCAGCCTCTCAATATCTTTCCTGAGGGTGGGCGACCAGAACTGCATAGCATACTCCAGGTGCGGCCGAACCAGAGAATTGTACAGCGAGAGCACAATCTCCTTGTTCCGAAATCTAAATTGCCTCCTGATATAACCCAACTTCTGGGCTTTTTTTTCCACCTCTACGCACTGTTTGGTAAACTTAAGGTCGCTGCTAATTAGTACACCCAAGTCCTTTTCCAAATCAGTCGCCTCGATATTACTCCCCAACAATGAGTAGTCCGACTTGGGATTGGCGTAGCCAATGTGCATCACCTTGCACTTACCCAAGTTAAACGGATTTGCCATTTTTCGGACCACTCTCCTATCCTACCTAGGTCCGCACGCAGTTGCTCTATCGCCTCGGGCGTCCCAACATTGGCCCAAGCTTTGTGTCATCAGTGAGTTTGGCGATCTGACTGACGATGCCACCGTCGATATCATTTATGTAAATGAAACAAACAGTGTCCCTAAAGCGGAACCCTGAGGAACACCCCGCTAGGGACCGAGGCCCAACCCGAACTAGCCCTTTAATTACAACCCTCTGCCGCCTATCTTCAGCCAGTTTTCAATCCACTACCTACTTTCCACCAATACCCAGCGCGCGCACTTTCGCCATTAGCGGCGGTGAGGTACCTTATCAAGGCTTTCTGAAAGTCGAGATAAAGTATATCAATCGCCCTACTCTTATCATACTCACTCAACATGACGTGGAAAAACTCGAGCAAGTTGGTGTGAGACACGACCTATGCCGTCTAAACCATGTTGGAGTCCCAAGCAGCTTGTAGGAATCCAAATGGTCAACAATCCTATCCGTATATCCCCTCTAATAATTTACCTACAACTGAAGTGAGACTAATGGGACGATAGTTCCTGGACTTTCGTGATCCCCTTTCTTAAAGATAGTGGTCACGTTGGCTTCCCTCCAGTCACCAGGCACCTGGCCCGTCTCCAACGATTTGTTGAAGGCTGTAGCCAGGTGAGGAGCACCTGGTCGCGCACCTCCCGCAACGATCTGGGAGAGAAACTGGTCTGGCCCAGGAGCCTTAAACGCGCTCAGTTTGTCTATTCTATCGGCAACGACTGTCGCGGTATATCGAATATATCCAGGCCAGCACCTTCGTGCCTGACGCCTGGCTCGGGGGTGACGCGGGTGTCCTCCCTGATAAACACTCCCGCAAAGTACTCATTAAGCACATTAACGATGTCCGCATCGGACGTCCGCAGAACGCCACTTCGATCCTTCTAATGAGAGACAGAGAGAGACCCAAATATCCACTCTAGGCAGTCCAAGAAACATGAAATAGAAAAAGCAAATGAGACTAAAGAAAACCGAAAACTTATATCGTGCTTACAACTATTAACGTGTAATAGTAGTAATAGTAAAATACAGAAAATAGATTTAAAAGATTTATAGGATAGTAGTAAAAAACTGAAAATAGCAGCTTCAGAGTTCATTTACACCATGCGTACACTTATCTCGTGTACCGAATACGCATTAGAGGACAGTGAAAATAAAAGAACAGGAAACACTAAACTACTTTAATCTTATCTTATCTTATCTAATTTATTTATATATTATTTTGTACAAGTCATCATTACTTCATCGTTGCGTCATTTTCCGAAGAGTGCGAAGCCATCGTGACGAGAGATTCTTTAAAAATTTACTATTTACATTCCCATGGAAATGTTAGATGAGGGAGTATGATCAAGAGGCATCTCCAGCCGGTTAGCACACCCCAATTAAGAATTCGCACAGAAGTGTAATGAAGTATATGATTTTCCCCCCTTTCAAGAAAGATCTCTACCAATGGAGGTATCATCCGAGTACTCCCAGTGCTTTAAAACCAGACAGACTAACGCCTACTACTATATTTATTGGCAAAGGAATTACTACTACTCTATCCTGACTCGGTCTCCCTGCAAGCAGCAGGGAAGGTTATAGTCACGGTTAACATATTAACCGAAGTGTCCCAAGAACCCTACGAGAAGGCTTATTCCACCTCTCTACTATCTTAAGGTGAAAAAGCCCCTCGTAGCGTTTGTCTCGAATCTTTTCTTTATTTAAAATCACTGTTTATTATAATGTTCCTCTCGTCTAAGACAAAATTTCTCATAATTTACATCATAAAACGATTTAAAACTTTGCACACCTGAATTAATTCACCTCTTAAACACCTAGTGTTCAAGTGTATAAAAATTCAACTCCGAGTCTGTCTTCGTATGTTTTACTATGTAATGTTGGAATAAGCTTTGTTGCGCGTTGATGAACCCTTTTTCCATTTTTATATCCTTACTCGTACAAGATGACCAAAACTGTACAGCATCTTATACAGTGGTAAAACTATTTTTAAATTTATACTCAAATTACGAGAAATAAAACCAAATACTTTATTATCAGCTTCACTGCTCGCGATAGACATTGTTTTGAAAACTTTAAGGCCTCAATAACAACACCTAAATTTTTCTTCGGAGCTTTTAAACACACTATTTGACCATAGTTTAGTTATGGGCATGATTATATTTATCTACGTTAAATTTCATTTGCCACTTATTAGACCACTCTACTAAATTACTAGGATCACCTGAAGATCAGGGCCCCCAGCCTTCTTTAGTTAGCTTTATAAGGTTAACTAACTAAAATATCACGACCTAACCTAACCAATCGTCAAGAGCGTACAGTTGACCTAACGATTGGTTAGGTTAGGTCGTGATATTTTCGTTAGTTAGCCTTATAAAGCTAACTAAAGAAGGCTGGGGGCCCTGATCTTCAGGTGATCCAATTACTGTATTAAGATCGCGTTGTAAACTAGTAAACAAATTGTTTCACTCACAATTTAGTGTCGGTAAATTTAGAAGTTTTACTCCTCCCGAAATTGACATCAAGATCGTTAATGTATATTATGAAAAATACTGGTCCCAAAACACCCTTGCGCAATACCGCTAGTTAAATTAGCCAACCCTGACTCTTCCCGTTAATACTAACTTTTCTCTACCAATTAACCAAATTATCAATCCAATTAAAAACTTGACCCCTTCATATCTTTCTAACAATCTTTTATGCGGAACTTCGTCAAACGCCTTTTGAAAATCCAAGTGTACTATTGTCTACCGCTCTATTGCAATTATAAATTTTAAAACGTCATGAAAAAGTTCTAATTTGTTAAAAAAATTTACTTCTACGAAACCCACGCTGACTTCTATGAATTCCCGCTTGTTCCTTATCCTCACATTGGCTAATTTAAAAACCAAATGAACAACCCCCCGCGATAAAGATTTATAAAACATTTTAATTAAAGGGGCTAGTATTCCATTCTTTAATTTTTAGATGCTACGAGTTAAAAGGGTCTTCACCTGGCGATTTATTAATTTTTAACGTGGCTATATGGCGAGAAATCTCTTCAGTGTGAACAATTACATCAGTAAGGAATGGAAACCGATTTAAGTCACTGAGCATATTACTCGCCTTCGGAATAAAAGCTGTATCCTTATCTGTAGAAACTGATGTAAAAAGCTACTTAAAATTATTGCCATCTTACCGTAGTTATTTATTAAGTTCCCACCCGAGTCTACCATCTAGTGGCCTAGTGTTGTCCCTTCAAATGAGTTCCATTACTAACATAATCGTAAAACTTCTTAAGGTTTTTTTACAATCACGAATTACTTGAATTTCAAATGCATTGAATTTACCTCTCTTAAGGACTCTCTAGCACAGAGCTCGTCTCAATTACTATAATAGATTCTTGAAATTATCCCACATGCAAAAGACGCCATCTACCGCTAACAGTTCATCCCAATTACTAAAACTTAATTAATGAAGCCCTAAATCATCGAAATTTGCTCCTAAATTCAAGCACTTTAAAGTTATTTAATTCCTGGACCATCAACCTTTGTGTCGGGTCCATCACATGTCAATGAGAGAAAAATTAAAAAGGGAGCAAAACAGGATTATAAGGCAAAACTGTGAACTGAAATTATTTTACCAATTAATTTTATTTGACCACTTGTATAGTTGTATACACCTGTACAGTTGTCTTGTCTTGTCTGTATGCATCCGATTTTAAATACTGTCGTAGTATGTAAACCTAGATAACTGTATTCATATCAAATGATAGTGTTAGATGATTAGATCCATTGAAGCATTGTTCTCTTTCCATTAAATTAGATATTAGAAGTGTTTTTTTTGTTTTAATCTGAATTTTGTATTATAGACTTAAGCTTAACACAAGTTAACAGTAAGTAATATTGTTTACCTAGCATGATACACGACAAATAATAATAAATACATGACATAACAATACTATGGTTTATGTAACCCCAAATTAACATTTACAAAAATCCAGCTTTGTCTTCCTACAAATACTACCACCAAAAAGTGGAAGTATACATTTTTAACACTCCACAGTCCACACTCCTTGCTTCTACCACCAGCATTTTTATGGCTTAGCCATTTCATTTTCGCTCAGCCCTACACTAGAAAAATTCCTGCAGACGCTAATGTGCTAGCTCAATAATTTTTTTTTTTAGGTTATGGAAATGTCGGTCTGAAGCTCTGAGCAACATCTTTCTTGTCGGGTCCAAACACCTGGACCCCCAAGAGACTACTTATCCCGTACGCCCATGCTTATAGGGAAATAAAATAATAGAATTGAACGAGAAAAATAGTTTTAACTATACATTACAAACAATATAATCAAACTTACCAATTAATCCAGTACATGCTCAAATTGCATGCCATGTAGCCTAACAGTGTTGCCAAACTCATCACGATCACGTACGATCACATACAAACTCATCACGATCAATTCTGTTATATCTTATTTCCCAAGAGAACGAACTTTGTTACACCCTGTATAGGCATTATTATTTATAGGGTATATACCACGAAATTGAATCTCACTGAAGAAGATGTCATTATTCGTCTGCATGCGGGCTCATCTTATTGTAATTTTCAACAGAAAGCATTGCTTGTCCATCAGTCCCAATAGGCGGGATACATTGAGTTACACACTTATGCAACTCGGTATATTCCTACTCTGGTAATAGAAATAGATAGTACAAAATGAACCGCGTTTCACGACACGAAGTTTCAACCGACTGTACAGTTTAGGAAAAAAGTTCGCCTAAACCCATTTCTAAAAAAAAAAACCTCTCAGCGAGTAATGATGGGTTTGATTGAAATTTGATTACTATATATATGCACCAGATAATTTGAATGAAATGCTGGTCATTACCTCCAGTATGGGAGGGTTGACACGTAAAATGCCTCTGATGCAAAAGAGTTTTGCATTTCTTTGGTGGTTTAAATGTATGACAGGATATGTTAACTTTTATCTCATCGTACTGTAGTGGCTAGCGCCCTCATCTTCTGGTCAAGAGGTGGTGGGTACAATTTTTGCATTATGCAAAGCCATGTGTCATGCAGGATATATATATATATATATATATATATATATATATATATATATATATATATATATATATACAGGGTGTCCCATAAGTCCGGCATCATAGGAAAATAATAAAAAAAGGAAAAACAAAAGCTTTTATTTACAGAACGTGCTCAATATGTCCACCATGTTTGCAATACACAAATTCAGACGTGATACCCAGTCAGCAAGCACACGGTGAATGATGTCAGGAGTAATGGTGTACATGCCCAATAATGCGCTGCCGCAAATGTTCAACACTTCTAATTTTCTCTGCGTATACCAGCGCTTTCAAGTGGCCCAGAGATAAAAATCTAGTGGCGTGAGATCCGGGCTTCTAGCTGGCCATTCCACAGGCCCTCGAGTATCCCAATGACCAGGGAATTGTTGGTACAGGTATTCCCTTACTTGGTGCTGTAATGTGCAGGAGCGCCGTCTTGCTGGAACCATGTTGGGAAATTCCTTCTTCGTTCAAGACACTGGGAAATGCTTCTTCCTTGAGCATAACGTAGGTAGTGCCTCCAGTGAATGTTCATCGAAAAAGAGGGGGCTATGATGTGATCCTTCCAAATGCCACACCATACCATCACCCGAGATGCACCTTGTTCCTTTGAAGAGGTATACCAGTGAGGGTTGTTTGAGACCAGTAGCGGGGTTCTGTCGATTTACCTCACCATTTCCATAAAAAACAGCCTCGTCACTGAACAGAATGGTGGACGGAAATTGCATCCCGAGCATAAGAAAAATATGAATTATGGTTTGTAGAAATAGAAAAATATGAATTTCTCCTATGATGCCGGACTTATGGGACACCCTGTATATATAAAATGCCCCAGATAGACAAGAAATTCAGAGAAGCACGAAAGCGATAATTTGGAGGTCATAATGACGGATGATGCGAAATTCGAAAATCAAATGGCGATAAACAAAGCAAAAAGAGTAGCGGGACAGATATCAAGAACTTTTGAAAGAAGGGAACAAGAAAGTAATGATTCCCTGCTGGAAATTGTAGATCTATTTTCCCACTTTGCCTGTTATTTCCACGTTTCATTTTATGCTATATACTATGAACACATTTGTCGTACGATATATATACGAGGGGCAGTCAAAAAATAAGTTTACACGGCGTATAATTTCGTAACTAAAGGACCTACATGATTATGTTTGTGAATTCGTTAATCATTGTTGGCAACACTGCACGTCGATTGGGTTGCCATCTACCGTACATTGGTTATACGAGTCAGTTGAACATGGCGGCTCGACAGGAACAGTGCCTTGCCCTACGGAGCATCCAGGACGTTTACGTTTAATGGCCGCTCGTAAACGTTCCAGTGTTGAACAACATGCATCTGCATTGATTGTTGCGCCTTTTTGTATGAAGTCTACGAGCAAAACGCCTTTGTGGTCCCAAAACACGGTAACCATCACTTTGCCAGCGGACCTCACAATCTTGAATTTCTTTGGTCGTGGGGACCCAAGGGTGTTTCCATTCCATGCTGGCACGTTTTGTTTCCGGAGTACGGTGATGAACCCATGCCTCGTCTCCTGTGACGATGCGCTCGAGAAATTCTTGACCACTGACAGATTCTGAATATCGTTGCAGAAATGACAGGGCACTGTTCCAGTCGAGTCACCATGTTCAACCTACTCGTATAACCAATGTACGGTAGATGGCAGCCGAATCGACGTGTAGTGTTGCCAACAATGATTAACGAATTCACAAACATAATCAATGTAAGTCCTTTAGTTACGAAATTATACGCCGTGTAAACTTATTTCTGACCGCCTCTCGTGTATGTATATATATCAGGTCATCCCATAAGTAATGTCGTTTTTTAGATCGGAATTTGAAGGACAAAAAAAACTCAACTGAAACTTTTTAATCTAGTATATACCGGGTGTACATAAAGTCAGGATCTATTTTTGTGAAGCACTTGGAAATTATATGGAATTCAATCATAAAATGATAAAGTGGTAACATTTATTAAATAATTAAGAGTAGGATTCGACGTGATGCCCATCAGTATCCCTGCACAGCTCAAATCGTTCCGCAGCATTTCTAAACACATTCTGGAGCATTTGCGGGGTTATGTTATCTGCAGCAGTTCGTATACGTAGTTTCAAAACTCGTAATGTTCGTCTGATAGACGTGCGATTTGATAAAGCCCCATGCAAAGAAATCTAAAGGGGTTAAATGGTGATCTCGCTGCTCGCTGGCCAAGGTCTGTTGCTTAAACCGAGTAGGACTAGTTTAAACTTAATCTATCGTAACAAACGACATTACTTATGGGATGACCATATATACACACACACACACACACACACACACACACACACACACACACATATATATATATACACACACACGTATATATACATACATACACACACATACGTATATACATACATACACACATATATATACATACATACACACACACCCACATACATACATACACACATACATACACACAGATATATATATATATATATATAATATATATATATCACAACCATGCGACTGACCATTTCTACGGTTGAACCGTATCCATGGTTGTGCCATTAGAAGTTCGCTGTGGAAAGCGAATGTCCCTTAATCTCTCTGATTCGTCTCCTCTAATTTCTCCCAATAATGATTTATACTTTATGCACAAGGTAAATAACTATGACGTCATAACGTAACTTAACTTCCCTCACTCTTTCCATACCTTGAATACGAATAACATGTTTGGTGAGTGGATGTCTTTCGTATTCAATGTATGGTGGATTCTTTAATAATGTGGAAAGGGGTTTCCACAGAAAAAATTAATTTCTGTTTAAGTTAAAAAAAATATCAATTCTCTTTGTATCAATTAAAGTATTAATCCTTTAAAAAAAATATTACTCTGTTCATAGGAATTATATGAGTCCGTTAAATTCTTAATGTTTGTATAGCTTGCCTCGATGCCCAGTGGGCCATCTGGTCTCCCTCGATAGCCCGAACGAAACCAGTGTTGTCACGTCTATAATCTTGAACAGAGATTCCTAAATTCTTAATGTTCTTTTCGGCTAAAATAAATCACATAAATCAGTTAAGCGTAAAACTACGATTATATATATTCTCTTGCTAAATATCGAATTACATAAATTCTTTTGCTAATACCATTATTAGTAGTAATTTGCAAAGTTAATAATCTCTTGTAAAACGCGGCACCATGGAAATTCTGCGAGGGCAAAAGGAATTGCCTCGATAAAGCTCCGCTCTCGGGCTTTGGGAGTTAGTAAGTTTTCCGCCCTTGACCCGGCCGGTCGGCTGGGGGCCCTGAGTTGTATTGAAGTCGGCAATCGTCCGTTAATCACTCTCTAAGCAAAGTGTAGTGAAAGGATTTGATTCTTTTTAATTACTCTGTATTTTGAAGAAATTCATTAATGGTTTAAAAAAGTGATTTTTCCCCCTTGTGAGAAATAAAGGAATGTCAAAAGGAGAACTTGTGATTTATACCTTCCGAGAGAGGCACTCTAGCCTCTCAACGCGGCGTCACATTATTGTTACTCGGATGCCCTACGGCTAAGGCCGAGCGTAACCCAGAAGGACCACCTTCGTTGGCTTGTCCAAAGTGCATTTCAGCTTAAAAGTCGCCAGCGGCAGTGGCCCGCGCACCCCGCGCGACATATATATATGATGGAAATAACCACGAAGGAAAAAGGAAACAATGGTGCTCAAGTGCTTTCGTCTAATGAGGATGTCATGTCATTAGACGAAAGCACTCGAGTATCATTGCTTCCTTTTTCCTTCGTGGTTATTTTCATACATACATACATACCGGGTGTTCCACTTAAAACTGGCCCCTTGCAAACTCACTTTTATTTTGTAGACTAAGTGTACACTCTTACAGAAAGTGTTGGAAATGCGAACCCTGAGAATCAATACATTTTTGTGATCGTGTTATCATATTCAAGTACACCTGACGCAAAACGGTGAGTTTGCAAGAAATTTTTTATTTATTTTTTTACTTCCCATACTCCAGCGGGCCGGTTTTAAGTGGAACACCCGTTATATATATATATATATATATATATATATATAATATAATATATATATATATATATAGGGTGCTTCAAAAAATATATTTCAATACTGTATATTTATTGTTTATATTTATACATAGATTTGAGCATGCTCGCCATGAGTATCAACAAATTATGAATCGTCGAAAAGCCTCGCTAACCGCTTTGAAACAGTTCCCTCGGAATACTATTAATGGTTATAATGACATTTGCGCCATGCAAGTAGTTTCTTTTTATACTATATATATATATATTACACACAGACAGTGCATGGAACAAGGAACTCTTCTGGGATAATTAAATCCACTATAGTCCGAGTAAGTAATGGTAAATGACAAATACCATAGTTTTTCTTTTTCATGATGCTAGCCCGACGTGGGCAACGGGTCACTCGCAAAGAGGTCCCATAAATATAGCTTCCCTCACCAGCTATCTGCAAAGCAGACAGGATCCAGCTTTGGGACATGGATCTAGGGTTTAAAGCACCTCTTTGCGAGTGACCCGTTGCCCACGTCGGGCTAGCATCATGAAAAAGAAAAACTATGGTATTTGTCATTTACCATTACTTATTCGGACTATAGTGGATTTAATTATCCCAGAAGAGTTCCTTGTTCCATGCACTGTCTGTGTGTATCATAAAAACTCAGGGGACCATTCTGAGTTCATTCCCATCTTGAAACGGACATGTTATGTGCCTTGAAAAGTGGACGCTCAATTCTGCCAGTTGAGGTTTAAGTTTTGGTTTTTAGCTAAAAATATAATAGTTACCCCTTTTTCTTTTTCTTTGATGCATTCAATCTGACGTGAAGGCAGCGAGTCTTTTATAGAAAAGTATAAAGAAGAAGCATCCGTTGCAGCCTCCTAACTAGAACCCCCTTCGAATCCGAACCGACAAAGGGCCATAAAGGGGGGGGTTAACAAGTGGCGTCTTATTATCCTGATGCAGGTTTTATGTTCGAATGTCCATTTTTACATAAGAACCAAAATCGCTTAACGCGAGTTTGGATAATAATTTTACTTGTAGCTTCCTATTTTTGTTCGTGTCACAAACCTACGATCTACCCTTTCTATGGTTTAGTCGTATCCATCATCCATTTTTCAGTTGTTATAAAAGTTATTATAATTAATTATGAATTGTCTTGCATCTCACCCTCGACCCTAGATTATGCGTACACATTGCATGTAACAGGATTGGAACCCGTAGTTGTCCTTACTACCCACACTTTGCCTCTAATTCATCTTTTCTAATAATGACTTAAACACTATGACGTCATAAAATAACTTTATTCTCTTTACGTTTTCCATACGTACAAATTCAATAACTATGACGTCACATTTTCCCGTCATTAATTTCCCTTCATCATCTCTCTAGTATTCAATGTATGAAAATTCTTTATCATAATAAAAACTGTACACTCTATAGAAGTCATTATTTATATGTTATGTAGTATAAATATTATTATTCAACCATATTCATTCATCTACCTATTGTCTACTTATGCCCTATCAACTTATCAGTCTATTTTTACTCGTGTCAATCTATGAAACGCAAAACTTTCGCAGTTCGTTCTAAAACGCAAAAATACGTTCTCGTATTATTTTAAAAAAAAAGTGCGTTCAACCCTCGCAAGATATTCATAAATGCTTAGTAAGTTATTATCAGAAATTCCACTCATCCAGCATAATTTGAACGCTTCTAAGATAAAAAAGGTCTCCTTTCGCTTTGATTCGAATTTATAACATTATAGCATATTATTTCAGTAGTAGATATGTCAATTAACTATTTGCTAAAATTGTAATTAAATGTAATCCTTTAATATAATGTAATTGATGTAATGTACTTTAATGAAACTGTAATGAACAATAACTTGTAATGTACTTCAGTGAAACTAATTAAATGTAATGATTTAATTTATAATGTAAGAATGTACTTTAATGGAATTGTAATTAAAAAGTGAATATGAATTAATTGGTAGTTGTAATCCATAATTGTAATCATAATTGTAATGAACCAAAATTAATACGTACTCAGTCATGTACTCAAAATTGTGCTGATGTGCTAATACGAAATAATATCGCCTCAATAATTGTCGAATCGGCGATACTACTGTTCTTTTTTATTTTTATATTTTTTATTCTTTTTAGTTGAAATCATGTGTTTAAAAAGGGGGGAAACTTAACCTTCGATTGTCTCCCCCAAACATTAGATTATATTATGCATGTACCATCTTCATTTACGACACTTCATTATAGAACTTCATTTAAGGCACTTCTAGATTAATCTTCATCATTTGTACTTGATATTAGCACCTCATTGGGGGGGGGGCAGAGGCCCCTTGCCTCCTTAACTTAAGTATTTTTAGATTCCGGCCTGAGCCATGGTCGAAAGAGGTCGAACCTCTACCCTTGTAATTCAGAGTACCAACTGTAATTTTTAAGAAGTAAACTACACTTTAAGAAGTTTTTATCTTTTTCCTTCGAGCCGTGCTCGCTTCAGAACTTAGTCAGAAAAGTCGATAATTATAAAAAGAGAAGAATTAATAAGTAGAAAGAAAAGAATTAACAGTGTCGACCCCCTAAGGCGACCGAAAAGAATTATAGAAAAGTATAAAGAAGAAGCATCCGTTGCAGCCTCCTAACTAGAACCCCCTTCGAATCCGAACCGACAAAGGGCCATAAAGGGGGGGTTAACACTTATATTGAGGTTCTAAATGTAGCATGGCTAGGTGCTTTAAACCCTAGATCCATGTCCCAAAGCTGGATCCTGTCTGCTTTGCAGATAGCTGGTGAGGGAAGCTATATTTATGGGACCTCTTTGCGAGTGACCCGTTGCCCACGTCGGGCTAGCATCATGAAAAAGAAAAACTATGGTATTTGTCATTTACCATTACTTATTCGGACTATAGTGGATTTAATTATCCCAGAAGAGTTCCTTGTTCCATGCACTGTCTGTGTGTATCATAAAAAACTCAGGGGACCATTCTGAGTTCATTCCCATATATATATATATATATATATATGAATGAACTCAGAATGGTCCCCTGAGTTTTTTATGATACACACAGACAGTGCATGGAACAAGGAACTCTTCTGGGATAATTAAATCCACTATAGTCCGAATAAGTAATGGTAAATGACAAATACCATAGTTTTTCTTTTTCATGATGCTAGCCCGACGTGGGCAACGGGTCACTCGCAAAGAGGTCCCATAAATATAGCTTCCCTCACCAGCTATCTGCAAAGCAGACAGGATCCAGCTTTGGGACATATATATATATATATATATATATATAGCAGCACCCCAATTAACGCGGTTAATTCGTCCGCGGAAAGTACCGTGTCATGTGAATCAGCGTTGATCGGGTAATGTGATCAATGTGAAATAGTGTTTCGTTCTCAGATGTCATTGATAAAGGAAAATCTGAAAAAAAAAACCCTTTTGCATGAAAATGAACTAGTTTTAATTGTGAAATAACTGCAAATAATTTATCAGGTCATCCCATAAGTAATGTCGTTTTTTACGATAAAGTTTAAACTAGTCCTACTCGGTTTAAGCATAAATTTTCCAGTTATATCTAAGAGGAGATCTATCGTGTTTCGCTACATACTTTACAGACCTTGACCAGTGAAGACGTGTGTTTTGCTTTATGTGAACCCCTCATAAACATGGCGGTATCAGAAGAGCATATCAGGCATATAATGCTTTACGAGTTCAAAAAAGGGAATAGTGCTACTGAAGCAACGCGAAACATTCAGGATGTTTATGGCAACGATATTCTGCATGTGAGGAAATGTCAAAGATGGTTTCAAAAGTTTAGGAATGGTGACTGCTGTTTGACAGATGCAGCACGCTTTGGACGCCCTACTGAGTTTGATGATGACCTGCTGTTAGCCGCACTTGAAGAAGACTGTTCAAGAACTGTCGAAGAATTGGCCCAGAAACTCAATTCATCCCCGTCCACTATCCACCAAACAATCACCGCTCAAGTCTACTGTCAATAACTGGATCGATTGAACACTGCACTAAAAGAAGAGAGACCTTCTTTGGTTAATCGGAAAGGAATCGTGTTCCACCACGACATCGCACATCCTCATACCGCTCGGATCACTTCTACAAAAATTGAGGAGCTTGGGTTGGAAAAACTTCCACATCCTCCAGACCCTGCGCCTTCAGATTATCATCTCTTCAGGAGTCTGCAAAACTATCTGGACGAGAAACAGTACACTTCTTTAGATGACCTGCACATCAGTCTTTGTACGTTTTTTGCCTCAAAACCGCCTGAATTTTATAAACATGGCATTAAAAAGCTTGTAGGACGTTGGCAGAGTCACTGATTCCTATGGAAAATATATACTAGATTAAAAAGTTTCAGTCAAGTTTTTTTTTGTCCTTCAAATTCCGATCTAAAAAACGACATTACTTATGGGATGACCTGATAGTTACGAATATGCTTAATTTTTTAGCTAAAAGTGCGCTCATTATTACTCTCTTTTTAATCTGTCAAACCATCCGCGAGACCGCGACTAGCAACATTAAAAGTTTCTTCATACGTTAGCGCTTTCAAATGAATTGTCATCTCGCTACGCAGAATTCTTTTTTTTTTTGTTACAATCTTCAAGCCCAAACGGATAAACATTGTTCCCTATTTACCATTGTATACTGAATGTTTAATTTTTAGTTAAAAATTAACCCCCTTTAATTTTGAATTTTTTTTTTGATATTTTCTACGTTTTTTAAAATCGCGCTTATTTTTAAAATTAACTTTGTTCCATTCAACGTTAAAAAATGCATTTTTGTCAAAAATGTTTGCTACAAAAACGTGCAAGAGCCAATCTGAAGTATCGCTGTTTGGGGAATGGTGTCAAGGTTTTATTAGCGTTATGGCGAATCAGCGTTGAACGAATCCGTGTTATGCGGGGTATATGTGTGTATTATATATACATATACATACATATACATATATATATATACATACACACACACACACACACACATATACACACACATATATACACACACACATATATATATACACACATATATATACACACATATATATACACACATATATATATACACATATATACACACACATACATACATACATATACATATATATAGTTCATTATAGCTCTTTGTGCCGATGACGCTTGTCAGTTTCGTGCTCCTCCTATCAAATTAACAGTGTTCAAAGTCAATGAACCATTGTGTTACTTTCTCCACTAAAATTTGTGGATGTGCCAAGATTACGCAGTTACAATCTAATCAGATAAACTGCAATACTTAACTAGTAATATTACATAAATATATCTTCAAAATTTCTGGAGACATCCGGCACTGCCTTTATAGTCCCTACGGCAAACAGTGACCTTGAATTAAGGATATACAAACAACCGAACGACGAGTGAATCTTAACCCATAAATTGCTCAAAATGGCTTCCAAAGGTCAAGGTAAACGCCTGAAATTAGAAATGAAGGATCTAGCAAATAAGTATAATTCCCTCTTTGACTTAGTGCACAAAATAATAGTGTAATCAAAGGACCTTGAGGCAGTAATAAAGTGTAGAACATAATAACGAATTGTTAAAGAGGGACAATGCAAAACTGGAATATAGAAATATGGAGCTTGAAAGAGCATTCAGTATGCACACGACGTGATAAAGATTTTAACTCTAGTTTAAACTCGCTTACTAAAAATAAATCGTAGCATGAGATGATAAAAAACGAGCATGATTCAATTAGGAATAAATTAAACAGCCTAGACGATAATTCACGTGCCAATAACTTAATCATAATGGTGTATCTGAAATGAAGAGAGAAACAAACGGCGAAACGAAGAAAAAGATGGAGGACATAATAAAAGATAGACTGAATTTGGGGAATATTAAGATCAAAAGTGCTTTTAGATTAAAAAAAAAAATTCCACCACAAAAAGCAAATTCTAGAGTTAATGACATGACTGAATCTAAGACGCCCACTTCAGCTATAAAAGTAATGTGTGAGGATGAAACTCTCAAAGATTTAATACTAAAAAACAGAAGAAAGCTGAAAGGATAAAAAATCTTCGTCAATGACGACTTATGTGAGGAAACGCGTAAAATTCGTAAAGAAAAGCTCCCTAACTCATATAAGCGAGGAGACTCGGAAAGTTGGCCTACTTCCTTGGAGCGAAGTTAATTATTAAAGAGACTCCTCCAACGCGGCATACTTCGGTCGAAGGAGTTCACCTTGTTAGTGAAGAAGCATTCGAAGCTATGAGAACTACGAAAACGCCAGCCGACAGTCGGCACAAAGGAGGCCTGCGAATAACTCCGCATACAATCTCAACAGTCGACTTTCCCATTCTCGGCTCAACTGGGCGGTAACCCCTTATTCCCATATTCTGTATTTAGTGAAATTGTTTGAGAACTACTGTTAAATGGCTTTCATCGATAAAGACTTTCATAGTATATATGCCGATATTAATCATTTCAATTCTTTACCAAAAAATTCTGTATCCAGTTTAGAGATCTACTTATTGGCCCCTTTGAAAACTTCTACGGTCAAATTTAGTGTTATAATTCTCACGGAAACCTGGTTAAATAGTAGTATTAAAAACCTATGTAATATAGATAATTACGTTGCTTATCATACTGTAAGAGATGGTCAGATTGGTGGGGGTATCTCTATGTATGTGCATCAAACTTACGACTCTAATGAAGTATTTTCTCTATGTAATAGTGACAATGAAAACCTGATTGTGAATATAAAAGACAAAAGTAATGTATATTCTGTCCATGCTATATATACAGACCACCTAATACTAATATCAATAGCTTTTTAATTCACTTAGATAACATGTTACGCAACTTTCATAAATCAAATGCCATAGTTGCGGGTGACTTCAACATCAATTTGCAATCTGAAGCAATCTCAAATTTTTAAACTTAATGAATTCTTTTTATCTTAGTAATTCTATTACCAAACCACTCGAGTCTGCAGCTATGGCAACGAATAACAATCTACAATTGATAATATATTTGTAAATAGCAATGCCGTCGTAAATTCTGGAATTATCACCACTAACATCAGTGATCATTTTCCTACTTACGCTATATTCAATAACATTGTTCAGGTTGCGGACAAAACAACTATTGATTACAGAATATCTCAGAGGTTAACAAAAGAAAATTTATTAGGGCTGTAGAAAATATTCGACTTAACTGTGACGAACCTCTAAATCCACGCTTCTCAAACTAGGGGTCGCGTAAATATTATTGGGGGTCGCAGAAACATTTGAAAATATTATTTTTTCATAAATATACAGTGTTAGTACCTATTGCTTTTATGACATTGAGTGAAGGGTCGCGAAAAAATTTGTCTGATCCAAAGGGGTCGCAAGTGAAAAAGTTTGAGAAGCCCTGCTCTAAATGACCCAGATCATATGTTTCAGTTCTTCTATGACACCTTATTCCATATTTTTAATATTTGCTTTCCTTTAAGGAGAAAAACAGTTTTCGCCCAAAAGTGTCGCAAATCCATGGATCACTCCAGGAATTATCACTTCAATAAAAACAGAGATAAATATTCAAATTGCAATTACAGAGCAAAATTCCTAAAATACAATATACTCACTACAGAAACAAATTAACTAAAATAATCAAAATTGAAAAATATAACTATTATAACAATCAATTTTCCAAACATAAAGGAGACATGAAAAACACTTGGACAAGCATAAACAATCTTCTCGGAAAACAAAT
>JAJOZX010011120.1:62500-65000 GCA_023014485.1 Bathynomus jamesi | reverse complement strand
TATAAGGTCTTCCACGGAAAATTTTAGTAGTTCTTTCATTTGACCTCTATTAAAACCCTGCACAGTATCAGTATTATTAAAAAGATTGTCAATACATATATCAATAGTTTCTGCAACAGGCACATTGGTAAATAAAGATTTTACATCGAAGCTAGCCATTGTGTAAGAATTATTATTTAATGAGGTAATTTCTCTAACGAAAGAAAAGAATCCCGTGCTGTATACAAATTATAAGTTATAGGTGATAGTATGGGAACCAAGAATTTTGAAAGGTTATAACAAAGTTCCTAGAGCCGATAAAATTTGCCTAAGTGGACAATTAGGTTTGTGTATTTTAGGGAGTCCATACATAATGCCTGGGCTGGATCCAGAAACAAATAATTTAGAAAAAACCGTGTCTGAGGTTATATTATTAGATTTAAGTTTTCTAAGATACCTATTAATTTTATTATCTTGTTTTAAAATTAAAGCAAAAATGTCACCAGTTACTTTAGTAAATCTAGTTGCATCATTTAAAATATCTAACATTTTATTGACAAACATTCCTGTCCAAAAGAACAACGCCATTGCCTTTGTCTGGTCTTGTAACCACCAATGACTTGTCCAAAGACAGATTTCTTAGACTTTGAAACTCTTCCACCTCCATATTAGATCTATTGCCATAAGGATTAAAAGCATAAAATGAAGTAAAAGCTAAATTACGTAAATTATTAGATAAAAAGTTAAAACCTTTACTATGTGGGTCAAAGAATGCATGTTTAAAAAGGTCCTTAAAAAATAACTCAAAGTTGAGGAAATAATCGTAAAAATTAAGTTTCTTTGGAGTAAGAGAGAATTTCAGGCCTTTACAAAGGGCAGATTTTTGAATATCACTGAGAACTTTGGAAGAATAATTAAAGATGAGATCATTAGCTGCTAGATTATTATCGTATTATATCCTAATTTTTGGAGTTTCCTGTTCTGAACAAAATTCACCCTTGCAATACATTCAAATTGCCCGTCTGAATGACGTTCAAAAGATGTGTTGAATCTATACCAGACACGAGAGACTTAAAATCACAAGTAGACCGATTAAGATCCCGATTACATTCATTACTGAACCTTTTCTTAAATTTAATTTCTGCATCTAGTAATTGTTTTTGACAGTTCCTATAGGTTTCACTTTTTTGTAAATGAAAGTTACTAAGTTTGATTCCTGGCTTTTTGAGGTTCAAACTTAGTAACTTTCATTTACAAAAAAGTGAAACCTATAGGAACTGTCAAAAACAATTACTAGATGCAAATTAAATTTAAGAAAAGGTTCAGTAATGAATGTAATCGGGATCTTAATCGGTCTACTTGTGATTTTAAGTCTCTCGTGTCTGGTATAGATTCAACACATCTTTTGAACGTCATTCAGACGGGCAATTTGAAATGTATTGCAAGGGTGAATTTTGTTCAGAACAGGAAACTCCAAAAATTAGGATATAATACGATTAATAATCTAGCAGCTAATTATCTCATCTTTAATTATTCTTCCAAAGTTCTCAGTGATATTAAAAAATCTGCCCTTTGTAAAGGCCTGAAATTCTCTCTTACTCCAAAGAAACTTAATTTTTACGATTATTTCCTCAACTTTGAGTTATTTTTTAAGGACCTTTTTAAACATGCATTCTTTGACCCACATAGTAAAGGTTTTAACTTTTTATCTAATAATTTACGTAATTTAGCTTTTACTTCATTTTATGCTTTTAATCCTTATGGCAATAGATCTAATATGGAGGTGGAAGAGTTTCAAAGTCTAAGAAATCTGTCTTTGGACAAGTCATTGGTGGTTGCAAGACCAGACAAAGGCAATGGCGTTGTTCTTTTGGACAGGAGTGTTTATGTCAATAAAATGTTAGATATTTTAAATGATGCAACTAGATTTACTAAAGTAACTGGTGACATTTTTGCTTTAATTTTAAAACAAGAAAATAAAATTAATAGGTATCTTAGGAAACTTAAATCTAATAATATAATCTCAGACACGGTTTTTTCTAAATTATTTGTTTCTGGATCCAGCCCAGGCATTATGTATGGACTCCCTAAAATACACAAACCTAATTGTCCACTTAGGCCAATTTTATCGGCTCTAGGAACTTTTAGTTATAACCTTTCAAAATTCTTGGTTCCCATACTATCACCTATAACTTATATTTTGTATACAGCACGGGATTCTTTTTCTTTCGTTAGAGAAATTACCTCATTAAATAATAATTCTTACACAATGGCTAGCTTCGATGTAAAATCTTTATTTACCAATGTGCCTGTTGCAAAAACTATTGATATATGTATTGACAATCTTTTTAATAATACTGATACTGTGCGGGGTTTTAATAGAGGTCAAATGAAAGAACTACTAAAATTTTCCGTGGAAGACCTTATATTTATATTGAACGGTGAATATTTTAAACAGACTGAAGGTGTTCAAATGGGTCTGCCTCTTGGTCCCACCTTAGCTAACGCGTTTCTGTGTCAT
>JAJOZX010011120.1:42500-50000 GCA_023014485.1 Bathynomus jamesi | reverse complement strand
ACAGCAACAACAACAATATAAACCAAGGCAAATACAGGGAACACCCCAGAAACAAGCCCCCCAAACCCAGAATACACGCCCTCCTCCACAGTGTTTTAACTGTGATAGTTTCGGGCATATGATAAGTCAATGTAATTACCCCTCGTATTGCTCCCACTGTCACGAACATGGTCATCGCCGTGGCGATCGCCAAAAGTGTGCTGATAAAGCCCCTGCAGGGTATAGACCCCACTTTCAGAAACCAAACCAACCACGTCCCAAAACGTATCCCAAAAGTCACCAATCCCCAGAAACCAGTCCATTCCCAGCCTCAGTCGAACTACCAACCCAATAATCACGACCACAGGGTCACCCACACTCTTACCCCATGTATAAACCCCAATACAACCAGCAAGGTCAACTAGTTCGGTACGTAGAAGTACCCGGGGAGGAATCATTTTCCCCAGAGAACAGTTTTCAAGAACACCCTCAGCGTATGATATCCCGTAGAATATGATCCAGGTCCTCCCATAGAAGACCATGTGAGCCCTTTTTTAGACCCTACATGGAGGCAGCAGTTCAACCTCCTCCCTCCTAAATTACAGTAGTAAGCCCAGATACGCACACAAACTCCCCATCAGGATAATAGGTGCGGACCTCTTAGATTTAATAATAAATTGTAGTACGGATAACCAAGATTTAACTGCTCTCCTAGATACAGGAGCACACGCGACGTTAATTAAGAAACAATGCGTAGATGAATTACTAGAGAGTACAAATTAATATGAACTTAAGGCACCATCCTGCCAACTTAGAGGAGTTACGGGCACACCCATACCCACATACGGAGAAATTGAGTTATATTTAGAAATTGGAAACGCGGTATACCCCGCGAAATGTTGTATAGTGGACACAGTCGCCACCTTTCAGACAGACATCCTACTAGGTATGGATTTTTTTAACCGGAATCAATGGGAGATTTACCCAGCCGGAAAGTTAGTAAAGTGTCGAAATAGGACACACCATCTCCGCGAGAATGACAGACAACTTAATGCTAATAGACTTAGCTCAGTTCAGATTTCCGAAAGAAATAGGAAACCCCCTCTACTTGATAGCAGATCAAGTCGGCCGGTTGCATCCAGAGGGACAACCGCTCCAGAAATCAGACCCCAGGGTAATCAGTTCCAGTTGTTGAATCCAGTCAGCCAGCTTCAGTTCAGCCAATAAGGCAAATTTTAGTCGCCGAACCAGAATCAGATTCACAATTTTTCATATGCCCTACCGAGCATATAACAGTAGCACCTTATGAGAAGATTTGTTTCCTAGCAAAAGTAGTTAACAGTCAAGGAAAATTATTAGAGTCAGAGCGTACTCTGATTACAGAGAAAAGTAATTTCAAAAGAGATGTTCTTATTGCCCAAGTCCTTAGTCTTAGTCAGAGTCAGAATTCAGCTATCCCTGTTGTTTGTTTAAACAAAGGAAAAGTCCTATAGAATTAACTTCAAATCAGAAAATAGGAACTGTTTCCACAGTAGAAGTAGATTCAGATTTCCCCATCAGTATGATAAATCGTGTTTCCAGTTCCTTAGAATTAAAGCCTTCAATATTAAAAGAAGAATATAAGAAATGTCTGAAGCACTCCCTTCAGGAGTCACCAGCTTTACAGGATCCCAAACTAATGGAATCACTTCTCGATTTCCTGATAAGAAATAAAGATGTGATTGCCCTAACCGGAGATCCTCTGGGCCGAACTAATTTGGTCCCTTTTGAAATCAAGTTGGAACCCAATTCCAAACCCATTTTCATTCCTCCCTATCGGGTTCCACATTCTCAGTTAGTCACTATTGAGGAACACATCAAGGACATGTTGGAGCAGGATGTCATTCAGCCTTCAGCTAGTCCCTGGTCCGCTCCTATGATTCTCGTCTCCAAAAAGGACGGAACATCTCGCCCTTGTATAGATTTTAGACGCCTGAATAACATTACCATCCCAGACCGTTTCCCGATTCCAAACATGCAGGAAACAATTCTGAACGTAGGGAAAGCGAACTTTTTTTCATCCCTCGATTTAGCATCAGGTTATTGGCAAATGGAGGTCAGTCCCGAATCTCGGGCATTGACTGCTTTCTCCACTAACCGAGGCCATTACGAATTCCAGGTTTTACCTTTCGGAGTCCGAAATGGGCCTGCTAATTTCTCTAGGTTGATGAATATAGTCCTTTCCGACCTATTAGGTGTCGAAGCTCTCGTGTATCTTGACGATATTATCGTCTATAGTTCGGACATAAAAACACACTTTCAACGCCTTCATAATGTGCTATCACACTTGAGAAAAGCACACCTTAAACTGAAGCTTGCAAAGTGCAATTTTTTACAAGAATCCCTGGTATACCTAGGATTCCTACTCTCGTCCACAGGAATTAAACCTGATCCAGCCAAACTCGAAGCCCTGGAAAGGTACCCTGTACCCAAGACCATCGACGACGCCCGTGCATTTATTGGTTTTGTCGGATTCTATCGGAACTTTATCCCCCAATTTTCGAATATTGCTAAACCCATTACTAATTTGTTCCAGAAAAATTCGAAATTTAACTGGGAATCCGATCACCAACATGCCTTTGAAACTTTAATTAATAAACTAACCTGTCATCCCATTTTACAATATCCTGATTACACAAGACCCTTCATCATAGCCACAGATGCTTCCTCCTATGGACTAGGAGCCGTCCTGTTACAGGACGTAGACGGTGTGGAATTACCCATTGCTTATGCCAGTCAACTTCTCTCTGCACCTCAACGGAATTATTCCACTACGGACCGAGAGGCCCTAGCGGTATATTGGGCTTTGAAAAAATTCCGAAATATCGTCTATGGCTACGATGTAACCATCAAGACTGATCATAAGCCACTCACGTACCTCTTCAAGGACAAGCTACTTGAAGGACGATTGAGTAGATGGGCTCTGTTGATTCAGGATTTTGCAGCGAAAATCGTATACAAACCGGGAAAACTGCAAGTTATTCCAGACGGATTGTCGAGACTCAAGCCCGACGCCCGAGTGAATAAAATAGGACTTCTTCCTGTGTTCGACTACGAGTGTCTGCAATACTCCCAACAACAGGACCAACACCCAAAACCTTCGGGCGCGCCTGGAACAAAAGGAACCATCGAAGGTAAAAGAACAGTACAACCTCAAAGATGGGCTCGTACATTTCAGGAACGAAGATGGAAACGACCTCGTGGAGATACCAAAGGATCTCGTTGATATAGCCATTGGACTTTGTCACGACTCACCTTTTTATGGACACATGGGGCCGGATCGCACCATCAAAGTCTTTTGGAGCGATACCATTTTCCCGAGATGAACAGAACGGTACATGAATACATCGCCGAATGTCCGTCGTGTTTAAAGCATAAGGGCAACGTACCATCCACCGCTCCAATGCATAAATATCCAGTATGCCAGAGGCCCTGGCAAAGAACTGGAATGGATATACTGGGACCATTTCCCAAAACATCAAAGGGAAATCAGTACATCATTGTGTTTACGGACCACTTCTCGCGTTACAGCGAAGTAGCCGCCATTCCAGACCAGACCTCGGAAACTGTGGCAAGAGCCCTAGTGGAACGCGTCATCCAAAACCATACCACTCCTTCCATCCTAATCTCGGATAACGCCCTTAGTTTCACTTCCAAACTGTTCGAGTCACTCTGTAACATGTGTAGAATTAAAAATACACACATTGTGGCATACCATCCGCAGGCAAACGGCTTAGTGGAAAGGCACAATCGAAAGATCTTGGAAGCCCTGCGCCACGTTGTCGATGCATCCTCCCGTACATGGGATGATTCCCTTCCCATGGTACAAACAGCCATCAACAATGGCTATAATGTGTCCATCGGGGACACCCCTCATTTCGTTCTCTATCACTACGACAAGCGTCTACCTTTTGATTTGCCCGACCAAACCGACCGGCAGTCTAACATCTTCCGAAATGGCAGAAGCAAATCAGCAACTAGCTGAACGATCTTTCAAGATTTTTGACATAATCCGCTATGCCCTCGACCAACGAAACCAACAGATGGAGCAAGAGCAACATAGGCGTCATCCCCGTCAACGGACTATAATCGTCGGTATGCGATGTTATCTGAAGAGCGTGAAACCGCCAGGGGCTCATCGCAAATTATACCCAAAATGGGATGGCCCATATAGGATTATGAAAGACCTCGGAAAAAATCGTTATGAAATCCTCGACCTCCGGGATCATTCCAAACTAAAGATCATTCACGCTGACAATTTGAAGATAGCTTCCGAACAACACCTTCCCAAAAAACAGCTGCCAGGCGTTCGAGCCGCCTATCCTTCAAAAGGTCAAGATATTAACAAATCGGGCAGGGATCAAAAAACTGAAGTAGTCACCGCGGGAACCGCTACCCATGACGAAGATTGGTACCTCGTAATACCACCATTACTCGAGGCAATCTCTGAACAAGAGGAGGCCCCAGAGCCAAGCGTCCCATCGGACCCAGACCCTGGAGAAACCCCTTCGAGAGGATCACTCAGTGGAACTCCACCATCTCCTCTGTCACCACCCTCGCCGATTATGATCGACGCACGGACCCTACATACCGCCCGCAAATGCATCACCCACGTGAACTAGAACCTTCACATAAGAAACGAACCCGCTCAGAATCCGAGCTCAACGGTCGACCCCCATTGCCACCAAAACGAGGCCGACCCCTTCGCCCACCAACGCAAGTATCCACACAACTACCCCCAGCTCCGTATAACTTAAGGCGTAGAAATGAATAAAATTGTCCCCCTTATAATTTTCCAAATTATTTACTCTTGTAGACCTAGCATTAAAATTTCTACCGGAGTTGTTATAGAAAAACTTGCAGAAGGTAAATTTTTGAAAGGGCATGCAGACCTTTATATAAATTTGCAACCCCCTGCTAGAATTAAAATCAATCTCCTTCAGATACAAACCCAATTAAAAACGTTTGAAAGTAAAGTCCAGAATTCTTTCCAAGGAAAAGATCAGATTAGTCGCGTTCTGTTAGAAAATACCCTCGAAAATATTCAAACTACAGCACGCGCCCTATCAGAAATATTAGCCTTACCATGGATACAAACAAACTAAAAATTCAGAAAACTTTAACCAAAGAAGTAAAATGGGACTGATAGATATAGGAGGGAAGCTGTTCAAAGGTTTATTCGGATTAGCAACCGAAGATGATATTAAAAGAATTGAACTTAAATTGAATCTCTTCGCGCGAAATCGACAATATAATGGACACATGTTAGAACAAACTATTAGGTCATTACACGAAAACAATCGCTTCCTCCACTCCCTTTCGGACAGATTCACATACCTTGAATCCATGTTAGCTCAATACAAAGAACACAAAAGATATATAGAATTAATAGAGATAATGAACCTACAAGTAACCCTAATCGATAAATACTTACAACGAATAACTACGATTCATTCCAAGGTTTTGCGTGCAACCCAGCTAGCCCATGGAAAAATCACTCTTTCCACCCTAATACCATGGGAAATACTCCAGTCCTTGATTCACCGCCCAGTCACAATTAAAATTATCACCCATATTCCCACTCAACCACACTAATTACCCTCAATTTCTAGAATACACCTGGACTGTACATGGACCACGCCCCTACACATACCTCATAATTATACCATTTTTCGATTTCCTCACTTATGACATAAATTTCACCCTTTCCCAACACCCTACCAAAACAACTCTAATGTCTATCGATTGTATTTACCCACCGTACCACCTTACCTTTTCCTCACCAAAGATCTATCAGCTTATTCTATGATGTCAGATAGCGACGTCCGGCATTGCCGATTCCCGCAACCAAATAAACAACTCACCTGCCCTCCACTCAAACCAGTTATTCTTCCCACTACTAGGTCTTGCTTTATCGATTTAATTCGTGACCGGCATGCCCCCGTATGTTCATTTAAAAAATTTCATTCCCCTAAAACCATCCAACTACGAATTGGACCAGACATCTGGGTTTCCTTCGCGAACAGGACTGCCGCTACCCTCGAGTGTCCATCGAATTATTCCCTCATTACAATCCCTATGGTTATTCGGCTACCAATTGGTTGCTCCTTGCGTTCAAAAGCCCTCCAAATATACAACCCATATAAGGTTACCCTTAATAACTCATACCCATTTCCGTCGCAAATTAAATTTAAACCCGCCATAGAGATCTTAAATCTCTCCATAAAACCTGTAACCATCCTACCCGAACTACATGCCCCTGAATGGAATGATCAATTGAGCCGGTTTAAAATTTCTGATGATAACCAAAATAATCTCTTACAAATACTACAACCGGTAACCATTTTCTCAACATCTGCCGTTAGTATCATTATTGTATGTGATATTATCCTCGGTATATTTGTGGTGAAAATATCATTCTGGGAACAAAGAAAACCAAGTGACACGGAACATGAAACTATTTATGCACGACCAAGAGTGCGTACCCAGACCACGTGAACTAGACTTAACCACCCGACTTATGTTGTATATATAAATCTGTATTATAAAACCAATAGTTATCATCTAGTTAGCATTAGTTAGGCTGTTACGTTATTATATTAATATCATTCTAGAGGGAAAAGCCCTGTAAAAATGAACCATAAATAATTCCCATATTCCTATATTATCTTATCCTTCATGTAATTCTTGTATTCATTTATATAGTCTCTGTATCCATTGTAAGAAAAAGTATCCATTTTAAAAATTCATGTGTTATATGGTTCATGTATTTATATAATTCTGTATATTCTTATATATTTAACTTTATATAATGCCTATACTCATATGTATGTACGTGTATGTATTCATTTTTACATAAGGACCAAAATCGCCCAACGCGAGTTTGGATAAAATTTTTGATTTGCTTTCTACTTTGCTAAATAATTGGTGACCTGTTGTTTTTTAAAATCTCAATCATTTTTTTAGATTTCGCTTAATAAGGAATCCTGTTTAAGCTTTGCAATGTTCACATTTTGTATACTCTCTCTTTCGTTATAAACAATGAGATCATGTCTTGCATAAGCATTAAAATTGTACATCTTAAACCTTAAAATTTCACTCCTATGCATATTTTAGTGTAAAGATGCATAGTCCGATTTCCACTTTTAGTTAACTTGGCAGATCATGATAACATCAGATCTGAAATGTCGCGGTTTAAGATAAAAATATGGTTTCGTCTTCAAATATTTTGTTTACTCGTTCAAGCCTTACCACAGCTAAAAAATTTACTTATTTTTAAATATTGTGCAAAAATAATACAGCCTTCTTAGCATTTAATAATAATAATGTTAGCAGTTTTTGGGTATATAAACCCATTAAAATTATTCCATTGTCATTCAGAAGCTAATTCAGAGGCTGAGCACTACCTGTATCTTTTAGCAGTAAAGTTACAATTGGAGAAACTTTTTATTGTCCCCTTCGAGCCTTGCTCTCTTCAGAAAA
>JAJOZX010011120.1:27500-30000 GCA_023014485.1 Bathynomus jamesi | reverse complement strand
CTATCGCTGGCACGTTGCCTGGTCCTGTGCTTCTTGAGTGTTTTGTAGCGGTCTAAAAGCTTGAAAGCTTACGGACACAGGAGTCGATCCGTTGAGTTGGGATCCGCGCTCGGGTCCAGACTTCAATCACCCTCTCGCATGCTGGTTCAGACTGTCGGAGGTGGTTTGCTTTTGATTGATGTGGTGGTATTGCCCCAAGAGGAGGGCGTCAAGGCATGTAGGGAGCCTTGACGTGGATAAAGTTCCAGTTGCCATCCCTAGAAGCCAAACTTTGGAATTGATCGAGTTTGAGCCATTGGACCTACGGAAGAAAAAGTACATTATATAATGTTATAATGTTATATGTTATAATGTTATAATGTTTCAGACCAACAAAGACCCTAGGATCCACTCATGGCTGGTCCACCTAACTGTGTTCGTGTATTGTGTATGTCCTCCGTGGTGGCGGAGGGGACCTACAATTTTACGTGGGTTCCGAACCACAAGAACATAAGAAATTTATGTAAAAACTGCCAGTAAATTGGCAACGACCAATTTTTACGAAACTAAATAATTATCAATTTAAACATTAATTATCGATTTAAAACTAAAGATAGAATCTCTGATCCAGAGGATCAAGTCATAATAGACTACTGTCCACAAATATGTTACATCTATATCTATTTATAAAGGACATGCAAATATATCGGATCCAAAGAATCCAGTCAATTCATTACGGCATCCATGAAGTCACGGTCCACATCGATAGCGGACCAAGTCAAAATTTACAATCATATACATTACAATATATACACTTACGAGAAAAGAGTAGGTGTGGCTGTAAAGACTGTACAGTAAGTAGAAATGTGTGTGCACCCATTTTGGGTCTCCCATTTAAAGGTGTTTGTGGGGCAAGTGAAGATCATGAGTTTTCAATACCTCACAGTACTATGGGGGGCACCACTCAGCAGAGGAATCTCTTTAAATGGGGTGTGTAAGGACAGAGAGTATCCCCTAACCCAAGACGCTGCCTCCATATATCCCACAACACTTGTGTTGAGCTGTGGGATCTATCCCCAGAAAGCCTTAATTTTACTACCTTAAACTATACCCTTTCTACCAACATATGCGTCTAATCGATTTTTAAACATGTTATAGACGTGCTACTAATTACTTCTACCGGCAAACTATTCCAGCTATTTACTATTCTATGCGTAAAAAGTTTTTCGCAACTGCTGTCTCGAACTTCTACTTGTCAACTTACACCCGTTATTTCTAGTCCTATTATATTGAGATATTTCGAAAAAGCTATCTCTATCTACGTTATCGAACCCATTCATAATTTTGAAAACCTGGATTAGATCACCCCTTAACCTCCTGGTCTCGAGTGTTGTCAATTTTAACTCCTTAAGCCTATCCTCGTACGACTTTGACCTAAGCGACGGAATCATCTTAGTTGCTCGTCTTTGAACTCTTTCGATTTTGCCTATATCTTTGCGCATATACGGATTCCAAAATTGGACCGCGTACTCCAAATGGGGTCTAACTAATGATTTATAAAGTGGAACTATAATATCGCGCGATTTGTACTCAAAATTTCGAGCTATAAAACCTAACACTTTGTTCGCCTTATTGACCGCTGCTGTACTTGTTTCGCTACTTTTAAATCACCAGTGACTATAACTCCTAAATCTTTTTCCTGCTCTACGCTTGTTAAATCTTCCCTATACATACTATACGCAAATTTACCGTTACGCGAACCTATATGCAAAATTTTGCACTTATCAACGTTAAATCTCATTTGCCATGTGACTGACCAATGAACGATTTTATTCAGATCTTCCTGAATTTTACCTCTATCTTCGTCATTAATCGCCCTACCACCCAGCTTCGTGTCATCCGCAAACTTTGAAGCTGTACTGACTAGGCCGACATCTAAATCGTTAATATATATAAGAAAAAGCAAGGGGCCCAATACAGAACCCTGAGGAACGCCACTCGCTACATTAGCCCAACACGACTCCGCTCCATCAACGACCACCCTCTGGTTCCTGCCTCGCAACCACTCTTCTAGCCAATTTATTACTACACCCCTGATTCCATGAGCCTTAGTTTTTTCAATGAGTCTTTTGTGCGGCACGGTGTCAAACGCTTTTTGAAAATCTAAATACACTACATCAACCGCCCGATGTCTATCGTAAACGTCAACCACGCTTTGGAAAAATTCTAAAAGATTAGTTAAGCAAGATTTGTTTCGCCTAAATCCGTGCTGCGTATTTCTAACAAGTTTATGGTATTCTAAGTGTTCGACTGTACGATCCCTAATTATTGATTCCAAAAGCTTACCTACAACAGACGTTAAACTGATTGGCCTATAATTTCCCGCCGCACCTTTATCGCCTTTATTAAAGATATGTGTTACGTTTGCTAACTTGAAATTATCTGGTACGCACCCTCAGAAATAGACGCATTAAAAATCTTTGTTAGCGGCACAACAATGCTATCTTTTAATTCTTTTAGT
>JAJOZX010011120.1:5000-22500 GCA_023014485.1 Bathynomus jamesi | reverse complement strand
TGCTAGGTCTACAAGAGTAAATAATTTGAAAATTATAAGGGGGACAATTTTATTCATTTCTACGCCTTAAGTTATACGGAGCTGGGGGTAGTTGTGTGGATACTTGTGTTGGTGGGCGAAGGGGTCGGCCTCGTTTTGGTGGTAATGGGGGTCGACCGTTGAGCTCGGATTCTGAGCGGGTTCGTTTCTTATGTGAAGGTTCTAGTTCACGTGGGTGATGCATTTGCGGGCGGTATGTCGGGTCCGTGCGTCGATCATCAATCGGCGAGGGTGGTGACAGAGGAGATGGTGGAGTTGGAGGAGATGGTGGAGTTCCACTGAGTGATTCTCTCGAAGGGGTTTCTCCAGGGTCTGGGTCCGATGGGACGCTTGGCTCTGGGGCCTCCTCTTGTTCAGAGATTGCCTCGAGTAATGGTGGTATTACGAGGTACCAATCTTCGTCATGGGTAGCGGTTCCCGCGGTGACTACTTCAGTTTTTTGATCCCTGCCCGATTTGTTAATATCTTGACCTTTTGAAGGATAGGCGGCTCGAACGCCTGGCAGCTGTTTTTTGGGAAGGTGTTGCTCGGAAGCTATCTTCAAATTGTCAGCGTGAATGATCTTTAGTTTGGAATGATCCGGAGGTCGAGGATTTCATAACGATTTTTTCCGAGGTCTTTCATAATCCTATATGGGCCATCCCATTTCGGGTATAATTTGCGATGAGCCCCTGGCGGTTTCACGCTCTTCAGATAACATCGCATACCAACGATTATAGTCCGTTGACGGGGATGACGCCTATGTTGTTCTTGCTCCATCTGTTGGTTTCGTTGGTCGAGGGCATAGCGGATTATGTCAAAAATCTTGAAAGATCGTTCAGCTAGTTGCTGATTTGCTTCTGCCATTTCGGAAGATGTTAGGACTGCCGGGTCGGTTTGGTCGGGCAAATCAAAAGGTAGACGCTTGTCGTAGTGATATAGAACGAAATGAGGGGTGTCCCCGATGGACACATTATAGCCATTGTTGATGGCTGTTTGTACCATGGGAAGGGAATCATCCCATGTACGGGAGGATGCATCGACAACGTGGCGCAGGGCTTCCAAGATCTTTCGATTGTGTCTTTCCACTAAGCCGTTTGCCTGCGGGTGGTATGCCACAATGTGTGTATTTTTAATTCTACACATGTTACAAAGTGACTCGAACAGTTTGGAAGTGAAACTACGGGCGTTATCCGAGATTAGGATGGAAGGAGTGGTATGGTTTTGGATGACGCGTTCCACTAGGGCTCTTGCCACAGTTTCCGAGGTCTGATCTGGAATGGCGGCTACTTCGCTGTAACGCGAGAAGTGGTCCGTAAACACAATGATGTACTGATTTCCCTTTGATGTTTTGGGAAATGGTCCCAGTATATCCATTCCAGTTCTTTGCCAGGGCCTCTGGCATACTGGATATTTATGCATTGGAGCGGTGGATGGTACGTTGCCCTTATGCTTTAAACACGATGGACATTCGGCGATGTATTCATGTACCGTTCTGTTCATCTCGGGAAAATGGTATCGCTCCAAAAGACTTTTGATGGTGCGATCCGGCCCCATGTGTCCATAAAAAGGTGAGTCGTGACAAAGTCCAATGGCTATATCAACGAGATCCTTTGGTATCTCCACGAGGTCGTTTCCATCTTCGTTCCTGAAATGTACGAGCCCATCTTTGAGGTTGTACTGTTCTTTTACCTTCGATGGTTCCTTTTGTTCCAGGCGCGCCCGAAGGTTTTGGGTGTGTTGGTCCTGTTGTTGGGAGTATTGCAGACACTCGTAGTCGAACACAGGAAGAAGTCCTATTTTATTCACTCGGGCGTCGGGCTTGAGTCTCGACAATCCGTCTGGAATAACTTGCAGTTTTCCCGGTTTGTATACGATTTTCGCTGCAAAATCCTGAATCAACAGAGCCCATCTACTCAATCGTCCTTCAAGTAGCTTGTCCTTGAAGAGGTACGTGAGTGGCTTATGATCAGTCTTGATGGTTACATCGTAGCCATAGACGATATTTCGGAATTTTTTCAAAGCCCAATATACCGCTAGGGCCTCTCGGTCCGTAGTGGAATAATTCCGTTGAGGTGCAGAGAGAAGTTGACTGGCATAAGCAATGGGTAATTCCACACCGTCTACGTCCTGTAACAGGACGGCTCCTAGTCCATAGGAGGAAGCATCTGTGGCTATGATGAAGGGTCTTGTGTAATCAGGATATTGTAAAATGGGATGACAGGTTAGTTTATTAATTAAAGTTTCAAAGGCATGTTGGTGATCGGATTCCCAGTTAAATTTCGAATTTTTCTGGAACAAATTAGTAATGGGTTTAGCAATATTCGAAAATTGGGGGATAAAGTTCCGATAGAATCCGACAAAACCAATAAATGCACGGGCGTCGTCGATGGTCTTGGGTACAGGGTACCTTTCCAGGGCTTCGAGTTTGGCTGGATCAGGTTTAATTCCTGTGGACGAGAGTAGGAATCCTAGGTATACCAGGGATTCTTGTAAAAAATTGCACTTTGCAAGCTTCAGTTTAAGGTGTGCTTTTCTCAATGTGATAGCACATTATGAAGGCGTTGAAAGTGTGTTTTTATGTCCGAACTATAGACGATAATATCGTCAAGATACACGAGAGCTTCGACACCTAATAGGTCGGAAAGGACTATATTCATCAACCTAGAGAAATTAGCAGGCCCATTTCGGACTCCGAAAGGTAAAACCTGGAATTCGTAATGGCCTCGGTTAGTGGAGAAAGCAGTTAATGCCCGAGATTCGGGACTGACCTCCATTTGCCAATAACCTGATGCTAAATCGAGGGATGAAAAAAAGTTCGCTTTCCCTACGTTCAGAATTGTTTCCTGCATGTTTGGAATCGGGAAACGGTCTGGGATGGTAATGTTATTCAGGCGTCTAAAATCTATACAAGGGCGAGATGTTCCGTCCTTTTTGGAGACGAGAATCATAGGAGCGGACCAGGGACTAGCTGAAGGCTGAATGACATCCTGCTCCAACATGTCCTTGATGTGTTCCTCAATAGTGACTAACTGAGAATGTGGAACCCGATAGGGGGAATGAAAATGGGTTTGGAATTGGGTTCCAACTTGATTTCAAAAGGGACCAAATTAGTTCGGCCCAGAGGATCTCCGGTTAGGGCAATCACATCTTTATTTCTTATCAGGAAATCGAGAAGTGATTCCATTAGTTTGGGATCCTGTAAAGCTGGTGACTCCTGAAGGGAGTGCTTCAGACATTTCTTATATTCTTCTTTTAATATTGAAGGCTTTAATTCTAAGGAACTGGAAACACGATTTATCGTACTGATGGGGAAATCTGAATCTATTTCTACTGTGGAAACAGTTCCTATTTTCTGATTTGAAGTTAATTCTATAGATCTTTCTCCTTTGTTTAAACAAACAACAGGGATAGCTGAATTCTGACTCTGACTAAGGACTTGGGCAATAAGAACATCTCTTTTGAAATTACTTTTCTCTGTAATCAGAGTACGCTCTGACTCTAATAATTTTCCTTGACTGTTAACTACTTTTGCTAGGAAACAAATCTTCTCATAAGGTGCTACTGTTATATGCTCGGTAGGGCATATAAAATTTGAATCTGATTCTGGTGTCTGAAAAATGCTCTGAACTGGCTGTCTGAAACTGGCTGTCTGGAAACTGGCTGTCTGGAAACTGGCTGTCTGGAAACTGGCTGTCTGGAAACTGGCTGTCTGGAAACTGGCTGTCTGGAAACTGGCTGTCTGGAAACTGGCTGTCTGGAAACTGGCTGTCTGGAAACTGGCTGTCTGGAAACTGGCTGTCTGGAAACTGGCTGTCTGGAAACTGGCTGTCTGGAAACTGGCTGTCTGGAAACTGGCTGTCTGGAAACTGGCTGTCTGGAAACTGGCTGTCTGGAAACTGGCTGTCTGGAAACTGGCTGTCTGGAAACTGGCTGTCTGGAAACTGGCTGTCTGGAAACTGGCTGTCTGGAAACTGGCTGTCTGGAAACTGGCTGTCTGGAAACTGGCTGTCTGGAAACTGGCTGTCTGGAAACTGGCTGTCTGGAAACTGGCTGTCTGGAAACTGGCTGTCTGGAAACTGGCTGTCTGGAAACTGGCTGTCTGGAAACTGGCTGTCTGGAAACTGCCTGGGTTGATCCAACTGGATTCAACAACTGGAACTGATTACCCTGGGGTCTGATTTCTGGAGCGGTTGTCCCTCTGGATGCAACCGGCCGACTTGATCTGCTATCAAGTAGAGGGGGTTTCCTATTTATTTCGGAAATCTGAACTGAGCTAAGTCTATTAGCATTAAGTTGTCTGTCATCCTCGCGGAGATGGTGTGTCCTATTTCGACACTTTACTAACTTTCCGGCTGGGTAAATCTCCCATTGATTCCGGTTAAAAAAATCCATCCCTAGTAGGATGTCTGTCTGAAAGGTGGCGACTGTGTCCACTATACAACATTTCGCGGGGTATACCGCGTTTCCAATTTCTAAATATAACTCAATTTCTCCATATGTGGGTATGGGTGTGCCCGTAACTCCTCTAAGTTGGCAGGATGGTGCCTTAAGTTCATATTTATAATTGGTACTCTCTAGTAATTCATCTACGCATTGTTTCTTAATTAACGTTGCGTGTGCTCCTGTATCTAGGAGAGCAGTTAAATCTTGGTTATCCGTACTACAATTTATTATTAAATCTAAGAAGTCCGCACCTATTATCCTGATGGGGAGTTTGTGTGCGTATCTGGGCTTACTACTGTAATTTAGGAGGGAGGAGGTTGAACTGCTGCCTCCAATGTAGGGTCTAAAAAAGGGATCACATGGTCTTCTATGGGAGGACCTGGATCATATTCTACGGGGATATCATACGCTGAAGGGTGTTCTTGAAAACTGTTCTCTGGGGAAAATGATTCCTCCCCGGGTACTTCTACGTACCGAACTAGTTGACCTTGCTGGTTGTATTGGGGTTTATACATGGGGTAAGAGTGTGGGTGACCCTGTGGTCGTGATTTATTGGGTTGGTAGTTCGACTGAGGCTGGGAATGGACTGGTTTCTGGGGATTGGTTGACTTTTGGGATACGTTTTGGGGACGTGGTTGGTTTGGTTTCTGAAAGTGGGGTCTATACCCTGCAGGGGCTTTATCAGCACACTTTTGGCGATCGCCACGGCGATGACCATGTTCGTGACAGTGGGAGCAATACGAGGGGTAATTACATTGACTTATCATATGCCCGAAACTATCACAGTTAAAACACTGTGGAGGAGGGCGTGTATTCTGGGTTTGGGGGGCTTGTTTCTGGGGTGTTCCCTGTATTTGCCTTGGTTTATATTGTTGTTGTTGCTGTTGGTATTGGTGTTGTGGCTGCTGCTGAATATACTGTACAGGGGTTTCTCTACCCTTTCGGTAGGTTTGGTTTGCTAAATCGGGGTGATGTTCCCGTGTTTTGTTTATGGCTACACTGACAGGTTTGTCAACATTTAAAAACTCCTGAAACTTTTTTTTAGGCGCTCCGGGTAAGTTTTGGTAAATGGTTGTGGCTACTATTAAATTTCTTTGTTTCGAAGTAAAAGTTATGCCACATGCATTTTCTGCGGCCCGGAGGGCTTCTCCTACAAGTTTGTGTGTACGTGTAATAAAATTGTTTAAATCCTCGTGTTCCTCTTTCTTCCATTTAACTTGGAAGACTGCTTCTAATGTGGCTAAGGGTTGTGCAAGGGTTATTTCTTTAAAAATTCTAATAGGTTTTGTTTAAAATCGTCCCATGTTATAGCTTCGCTAATTGATGGGACGTAAGTGACTGTGTCATGGGCATTTCCCTCTTTAGGGTCAATAAATCTTTTTGCTTCTCTGATTTTTATATCATCATCGGTAATATTCTCGCGTAAGAAATGTTGCTCTAAAGACTCAACCCAAGGTCTTACGCGCGGTTCAACAAAACGATTATCTATGGTCCCCTTAAAAATTAAAACAGTATGAGGGAGATTTACTAATCTGCCTAAGTTAATATATGCTGGGGCGGGGGTTTGAGACTGAGACATACTGACTTGTGTGTTTGGAAATATGTTTGAAGGGCGCGGGGTAGGTGGAAAAATGGGTGTAGGTAATTCTTCGATGTCAGAAAGCGCACCGTCTGAATCGCTCATATGTGAAGGTACTTATTAATGTTCTAAATTAGGTCTGCTTGACCGATCTTAATTCATGGAATGATCACTTAAGGGGTTTTCCTAACTACACTATCTAAAAAAAATAATGCACAACAATTTGCCTAACTCAGGGGAAATTTTAAAAGATTGCAAACAAAAATAAAAATGTAAACAAAATTTCACTCAAATGTACGTGATGGTATGGTAATACTACGTTTGGTACATTAAATAAAATTATAATATACTAACTAGAATAGTAAAAATAACAAAATAACTGTGACAATACTGTTTTCAATAACAAGAGTATATCACTGGTGTCTGTAGTGTTCACTGTGTTTTTGGTTAATTCTGGCTCAGTACTAAATATTAATTGTTAATAATAATTACTTTTCAAATGTTTAGAAATTATTTTAAAAAGAGAGTTTTGTACTTAACAAGATTCCTATGGCGAAATCCTTTTGAGGTGTGTCCTGAAGACGTGTCTGGCTGGCCACTTGTTCCTAGATGACAAGTAGGCGTGAAGAACTTGGAGTCGTAACGCACCGGTTCACGGGTGGATGTGACGAACTCGAAGTCGTGACACGCCGGTCAACTGGGTGTTGGTTCTGGTTCCAGAGTCTGGAAGACTGGAAGAATCCTGGAGTCGTGGAGATCCTGGTTAAAGGGTCTGGAGGACTGGAAGAATCCTGGAGTCGTGAAGATCCTGGTTAAAGGGTCTGGAGGACTGGAAGAATCCTGGAGTCGTGGAGATCCTGGTTAAAGGGTCTGGAGGACTGGAAGAATCCTGGAGTCGTGAAGATCCTGGTTAAAGGGTCTGGAGGAATCCTGGAGTCGTGAAGATCCTGGTTAAAGGGTCTGGAGGACTGGAAGAATCCTGGAGTCGTGAAGATCCTGGTTAAAGGGTCTGGAGGACTGGAAGAATCCTGGAGTCGTGGAGATCCTGGTTAAAGGGTCTGGAGGACTGGAAGAATCCTGGAGTCGTGAAGATCCTGGTTAAAGGGTCGCCAGTTGTTAACCCCTCCGTCTATGGCCCTGGGGTGGTTCGGATTGACGGGGGTTCTGGTTTAGGAGGCAAGCAACGGATAGGTGCCTTGAAGTGGTTTTTCTTCTTTGTTACTCTCCGAGTTCTTCTATAGTGGCTCGGAGGACTCTGGTAGATTTGCAATCTAAATGCTGAAGGTTCCGGATTCTTCTTATAGCGTATCCGGAAAGTTTTCTAAGTTTTTCTGAAGAGAGCAAGGCTCGAAGGATAAGGTAAAAACTAGCTTCAACTGTAATTTTACTGCTAAAAAAATACAGGTAGTGCTCAGCCTCTGAATTAGCTTCTGAATGACAATGGATGAATTTAAATGGGTTTATATACCCAAAAACTGCTAACATTATTATTATTAAATGCTAAGAAGGCTATTATTTTTGCACAATATTTAAAAATAAGTAAATTTTTAGCTGCGGTAAGGCTTGAACGAGTAAACAAAATATTTGAAGACGAAACCATATTTTTATCTTAAACCGCGACTTTTCAGATCTGATGTTATCATGATCTGCCAAGTTAACTAAAGTGGAAATCGGACTATGCATCTTTACACTAAAATATGCATATGAGTGAAATTTTAAGGTTTAAGATGTACAATTTTAATGCTTAGGCAAGACATGATCTCATTGTTTATAACGAAAGAGAGTGTATCCAAATTGGTGAACATTGCAAAGCTTAACAGGATTCCTTATTAAGCGAAATCTAACAAAATGATTATGAGATTTTAAAAAAACAATAGGTCACCAATTATTTAGCAAAGTTAAAAGTGAATCAAATATTTTATCCAAACTCGCGTTGGGCGATTTTGGTCCTTATGTAAAAATGAATACACACACGTACATACATAGGAGTATAGGCATTATATAAAGTTAAATATATAAGATTATACATGAACCATATAACACATGAATTTTTAAAATGGATACTTTTTCTTACAATGGATACAGAGACTATATAAATGAATACAAGAATTACATGAAGGATAAGATAATATAGGAATATGGGAATTATTTATGGTTCATTTTTACATATATATATATATATGTGTATATATATATATGTGTGTGTATATATATGTATATATACATACATATATATATATGTGTATATATATATATATATGTGTGTGTATATATATGTATATATACATATATATATATATATATATGGTATATATATATATATATATATATATATATTAATATATATTATATATACATATATACATATATAACGTATACAATGGAAACTGAGCAAAATGGCTCCCTCCCCTTCTTAGATCTTTTAATTTCGAAAAACGGTGATTCTATTACTACATCAGTTTACAGGAAACCCACTTTCACTGGTTTGGGCATGAATTTTTTTTAGTTTTACTGATTTCAACTATAAGATGTCTTGTATTAAAACTCTCCTGTTCAGAGGATATAATTTGACCTCTAATTTTACCTTACTTAATGATGAATTTAATAATCTAAGATCATACTTTACTAATAATAGTTTTCCTGTTCAATATGTAGACAAACTAATTAGATCCTTCTTAAATAATGTTTATAACCCTCAACTTCCATGTATTACAGTGCCGAAGGATATAAAATATTTCTTGGTACCTGAAATGGGTCCTTTGAATAAGGAATTTAAGCTTAAATTTACAAAATTGTTAAGGAAATTTTTTTATCATACTGATTTCCGCATCATATTTATTAATAAAACGTCTTTAGGTAGCTTTTTCTCAGCGAAGGATCGAACCCCTGACTCGTTGCGTAGCGGTGTTGTATATTTATTTACCTGCCCCAGGTGTCTCCTTGGGAATTACATCGGCAGCACTGTTCGCTCTCTCAGGGCTAGATTTTATTCGCATATGGGAATAAGTGGCCGAACAGGTAAAATTTTAAAAACTAAAGAAGCCTCGAGTATTCGTGAACACAGCATTAAATGTAAAATTGATGTCACTTTAGACAATTTTAAAATTCTTGGTTGTAATACTTGTCCCAACTCACTAAGAATTTTAGAATCGCTTTTCATTAAAGCATTGTCCCCTAGTCTGAATGTTGACTCATCCGCCGTCCCTCTCAATTTGCTATGATCCCTCCTCCTTCCCCAATTCCTTATAATCCCTCCTTCCCCAATCGCCCTCGCCATCTCTCGTGTTTCCCGTTCCTGTCTCTGCTCAAATTAGTCAGCCTCGGATACTGCTGTGTAAGGTAGCTAGTTCCATTATTCCAGTGTACTATTGTTAATTTTTCCAGTGTATTAATTTCACATTTACTATATGTATTTAAAAATAACTTCTTAATTTTTATATGTAAATCTGTATAACTTAGAATTTAACCCTCTTTTCTCAGTCTTTTAAAATTTGTCTTTACGAATAGGTTATAGAAATTTTCTGTTTTGTTTTTCATTCAATATTGATTTTAATTTCACATTGTTATTAAACAGCCTGAAGATGAGCGTATGCTCGAAACGTTGCGCATTAAAGAAGACTTTTCATGGCATTTACATTTCTCCTTGTCATTGGATTTCTCCTAAATATTATATATATATATATACACACACACACATTAATATATATATATATACACACATTATAATATATATACACACATATATATATATACACACATATATATATATACACACACACAAACATATATATATATACACATACACATATATATACACACATATATATACACATATATATACACATATATATATATATATATATATATATATATATATATATATATATGAGGGGAATCCAAAAGGTTTCCGGAAAAGTTTAATAATTCAATAATTTCAAATCAGAATTTAATGAATTCTTGTTTCGACATGAATTTGGTCCTTCATACATATTAGGCCATGCTAAGACTTACACAACCTTGGTGACAGTGCTTTAAGACGGAGTTAAAAAGAACCCTATTTTTCATGGCAACGGAAATCTCAAAATTCGAGTGGAGAGCTAACATTAAATTCCTAACAAAACTTAAATGGAAACCACCACAAATACTTGATGCCTTACGTGAAGTTTATGGAGATGAAGCACCTAAGAAATCAGTCGTTTATGACTGGATCAAAAGATTCAAAACGGGTCAAGAGGTTCTTAATGATGACCAAAGGAGTGGAAGGCCATCAACATCAATTAATGAAGAAACTGTTGCTGCTGTTCGGTCACTAGTCGAAAAAGATCGTCGAATTTCCTGTGAAATAATAGCCAATGAGGTGGGTATCTCTCGTGGTTCTGCTCATTCCATTTTGGTGGATACCTTAGAACTTAGCAAACTTTCTGCTCGGTGGGTGCCTAAAAGCGTTGCGCCAAGAACAGTTTGACCAAAGGGCTAGTCTTTCTGTTGATCTTTTGAATCGAATGGAAGTTCATGAAGATTGTTTTATGCATAGACTTGTTACAGGGGATGAAACCTGGATTTATCAGTATGATCCGGAAAGCAAGTTCAGTCAAACAATGGCTCCCAAGAGGATCAGATGGCCCAATCAAATTTAAAGCAGAAAGATCAGCTAAAAAGGTAATGGCTACAATTTTTTGGGATTGTGAAGGAATAATTTTAGTGGACTTTCTTGAAGGAAAAAACAGTCACCGCCCAATATTATGAAAATGTTTTGAGGAAGCTGAAAGATAAGCTTGTTGAAAAAAGACCTGGTAAACTTCATCGCGGGGTGCTTTTTCATCACGACAATGCACCTGCTCACACTGCAAATGCCTCAAGAGCCGTGTTACGGGAATTTCGATGGGAAATCATACCTCACCCCCACTACAGTCCGGATCTAGCCTCTTCCGACTTTTTTTTATTCCCAAAATTGAAGGATCACATAAAAGGAACGCGTTTCGACTCGATAGCAGATGCCAGAACAGCAGTTTTGAGATGGTTTCAGTCGAAAAACTCTGAATTTTATAAAAATGGATTGGAACGCTGGAAACATTGCTTAGAAAAGTGTATAGAGATAGGTGGGAATTATGTCGAACGTTGTTGAGCATTCCTAAACGTATATCCTCTTTTGTTTTCTTTTATTAAAGTTATTTGACCATTCTGAAACTTTTATTAAAGGGTTTTTGTATTAAAGCTTTTTGAATTTTCCGGAAACTTTTTGGATTCCCTACGTATATACACACACATATATATATATATATACACACACATATATATATATATATCTATACACACATATATATACACACACACACACATACAGTACTGGCCAAATTATTAGGAATTTTTTTAAAATTTCATTTTTTGGTATAAAATGTTAAATTAAACCAATTTTAAACGTTAAAAAGTTATTTATTTCTACACAAAAATACATGGTCATTATTTAGCAATAGTTTAGTACTTAGTTTGACCCACCTTAGCTGCCATAATGGCTGCGACACGCTTCGGCATGCCATGAATCAATTTTTTGCATAATTCTTTAGTCGAACGAAGCGTGTTTGTTCGTCAGTTGTCGTTTGGTTGTCGTGCGATGCGGGTGTGTTTCTCTTTCTTTTACGTGTCAATGTAACTACCGTTTAATTTAAATAGTGTATTTACCCAATTTCGGCAATTATTTGTTACAGTTTTAAGTGAATTTGAAAATGGGGCGAAAGAATGACTTGAGTCCACGGAAAATTGGGCAAATACAGGTTTTATTAACTTCTTCTACATTTAAACAAAAGGAAATCGCTGCCAAACTCCATGTTTCACCACAGTCAGTACTTCGTATTAAGAAAAAAATGGTATTTGGAGAAAATGTAGGCCCCAAAAGGGTTGGAAGATGCGGCAGAAAAAGGGTAACGACTCCAAGAACTGATAGACAGATTGCAATTTTGTCTCTTAGAAATAGAAGAGCTACTTGCAAAAACATTTCCAGTAGTCTAGCGGCTGATGGCATCAATATTAGTCGTAGAACAGTCAACAGGAGGCTTCTAACTGCCGGCTTCAAAGCCTACCGCCCAAGGAAGAAGCCCAGGCTCACTGAGGCTATGAAGAAGGCACGTTTTGCATGGGCAAAGGAACACATTAACTGGACTAGTGAGGATTGGGAACAGGTAAGAATAATATTTAACATTAAATAGAATGTTAATACAGTAAATACAGTATGCATAGAAGTGTATTTACAGTACGTGATAAAACTGCAGTAAAAATATCTGTAAAGCAGCAAGTCATACTGTACTTCGTTTTAGCTGTACTTCATACGCTATGCACTGACTCTTTCACAGGGCTTTCTTTGATTGCAGGTGGTGTTCTCCGATGAGTCAACGATTGCCGTGCTTGACGATCGTGTTCAAAGTGTAAGAAGGAGGCCTGGAGAAGAATTTTTGCCTGAGTGTCTGATGAAAACGGTGAAATTTCCACAAAAGATCATGGTTTGGGGAGCAATTTCTGTGCATGGAACTAGTCGTTTGAGCATTGTTGAGGGGAATATGAACCAAGTCAAGTATATAGAAGTACTAAGAAGACGTCTACTGCCTCAAATAAGGGAATGGTATGGTAATAGACGTTGGATTTTTCAACAAGACTCAGCTCCATGCCACACGGCAAAGTCGGTTAAAAAATGGTGTCATGAAAATAGTGTTCGGTTGCTCCCATGGGCTGGAAATTCTCCAGACATGAACCCAATCGAAAGTTTATGGTGTATTTTAAAGGACGTAATCCATGAAACGCCGATAACAACAAAACACCAACTCATAGAGCGACTTATTCAAGTCTGGTTTCACTCTACACGTATTAAGGAATTATGCAAAAAATTGATTCATGGCATGCCGAAGCGTGTCGCAGCCCTTAAGGCAGCTAAGGGGGTCAAACTAAGTACTAAACTATTGCTAAATAATGACCATGTATTCTTGTGTAGAAATAAAACTTTTCAACGTTTAAAATTGGTTTAATTTAACATTTTATACCAAAAAATGAAATTTTTAAAAAATTCCTAATAATTTGGCCAGTACTGTATTATATATATATATATATACACACATATATATATATATATATATATATCACACATATATATATATATACACACATATATATATATATATATATATATACAAAATATATATATATATATATATATATATATATATACACACACAAACACATATATATATATATATATACACAAACACATATATATATATATATACACATATATATATATATACACACACACACATATATATATATATATATATACTAGAGGTGGACCGAATATTCGCATTCGCGAATATTCGCATCATTTTGAACATTCGCATTCGCATTTAGATGTGCGAATATGCGAATGCGAATATTTCGTGCTATAAGTAATGCATTAGTTTTTTTCATTATAATTGTCGCAGAAACGGTTGGTGCGAAAATGAAACTGTTGGATGCTGTCACGTCTGTTTCCCGCAGTGTGTCGCTGTGTGCGTATGAGCGACGTTTTTTTCCTGACTAGCGGCAGATGCAGCTGTAGCTGTCTGAGAGGGGTCGGTGTGCGGGAGCCTGGCGAGTCAGTTACCCACGAGCCTTGGCTGAGTGAGGGTGCGTGCAAGTGTCCGTCTATAACCCTGTGTCGCCTTCAATTGCCCCCAATTCATTGTGTCAGGTGCTTTGTGATGGCGTCCTCCAGTGCCGTTTGGGACTATTTTGAGTTAGTATCAAATGATATTGCTAAGTGTAAGCTTTGTAAAGCCAATTATTCGCGAAAAGGAAGAACGACGTCTGGATTGCGTAATCATCTTAACAGCAAACACCCTGCAGAGTATAAGAATATGAGTAAGACCGAAGAAGAAGCGAAAGAAAGTAGCAAGAAGAGGAAGGCATCTCCAACACCAGCTGCGAGGATGAAGCAAGCTACTCTTGAAATGTGTCTTGAAAAGACAAAATTGTGGGATGTGAACAACGCAAAAACAAAGAGCATGGACAGTAAGATTGCAGAAATGTTAGTAATGGATGATCTTCCATTTTCTCACGTGGAAGATATTGGCTTTGTGCGGCTCATGAAAGAAGCGGCGCCATGTTATCCACTGCGCCAAAGAAAGTATTACAGAGATAAAATTGTGAGACAATGTATGATTCTGTCAGAAGTACAATTGGAGACAATATCAGCTCCCTCAAACAATCATCGAAACTGTCCTTCACCACCGACGATGAGTGGTCCGATACACAATCAGGTGTTTCGTTGCTGTCACTGACCAGTCACGCTGTGGACAAAGAATTCAAACGTCAGAGTTTTGTGCTCTGCGCTGAACCCCTCTCTGAACGTCACACAGGGGAATATCTCAGCCAAGTGTTTGACAATTTGTTGGAGAAGTGGAGTCTGTGCGCGGATGATTTCACTGCGTCATGAGGGATGCAGGTGCTAATATGAAAAAAGCGTTGTGTTTCTTTCAGGTGTTAACAACACCAACTGTGCCAGTCACCAATTGCACCTTGTCAAAAATTCTCTGTCATCTCAGAAAGCAGTCGTTGAAGTCATCTCAAAATGTAGGTAAATTGCGACACATTTCAATCATTCAACCATGGCCCAAGAAGAGTTTAAGAAAATTCAGGCTAGAATAAATGCTCCACTGCTTTCTGTGATTCATGACGTTCCTACTCGTTGGAATAGTACTCTGCAAATGATGATCAGAATGAAAGCTATCAATGAACCTCTCTGCTTGTATGCCACTGCAACCAGTAAGATCAAACCTTTAACACTTCAAGACAATTCAACTCTGGACAAATGCATTACTCTACTCCAACCATTCGAAGATATCACAAGAAATATCAGCAGCAAATCATCAATAGCGGACGTCATTCCTCTCGTGACCACTCTGAAGAAAGTATTGATGTCCAGTTTGTCCACAGCTGAAGAGTCATGGGATCAAAGCGATGCGAGAAACAATGTTATCAGAAATAACAAAAAGGTTCGATTCAGCAGAAAACAACGACTTGTACTACATTGCTACATTTTTAGATCCTAGATACAAAGTAAAATTTTTCAGCTCTTCTTTTGTTACGGACAGGGTTAAAGTAGAGGTTGGATTAAAATGTGAAGCACTTAGTAAGGAAAAGACATTCTCAATCTCCAGGCCTTCGTGATGAAAAACCGCGCGATAAAAAACCGTCCACGTCTGTCGCCGAAGCTATGAAAGAAATCCTTTCCTCGAGCAGTGACGATGAGTCTGGAGAAAGGATTTCAGAACGATCTTCAAAGAATCTAGACAAGTATCTCAAGGAAAAACGACTGCCAACTGACGAAAATCCTCTGGAATGGTGGAGAGTGCATGCCGAACAATTTTCAGAGTTGTCGCAATTAGCAAGGTGTTTTCTTGCTTGTCCACCATCCAGTGTTGCGAGTGAACGCCTTTTCAGTGGTGCCGGTCTAGTGTACGATACAAAACGCTCCAAACTATCAGCGGAGAGAGCGGAAAAAACTACTATTCCTAAAATATAATCTACCAATAGTAGAATTCAAGTACGAAAGAGTCAACCAGTGAGTGCCTAAACTATTTCTTTATCAATACCATTATCGGAAGATTGGGAATACTCTTCACAATGAATGAAATGTCTTATTTCTTGCCGACTAAACGATGCTCCGTGGCATTTATAAAGAAATAGTCATCCTCTTTCAAGGGTGGAGGTTGGGGAAAGAGGTTGGTGGGATACATTATAAGAGTGGGTCCTCGTCCGTATCCCGGTAACATAGAAAATTCAATGGAATTTATTCCTATTTAATTTTCTATGGCGAAAAACTCTTACAAGTTAACATTTAAATTTTAAATACCTCAATTCTAATGATGAAAAACGAATATATTAATTCTAATAGTAATTTTAGTAAATATTCGCATTCGCGAATATTAAAATAAAATATTCGCATTCGCGAATATCATAAATTGACATTCGTTCCACCTCTAATATATACACACACACCACATATATATATATATATATATATATACATATATATATATACACACACATTATATATATATACACACACACATATATACATATACACACATATATATATATACACACATATATATATAATATATTACACACACACATATATATATTATACACACACACATATATATATATATATACACACACACATATATATATATACACATATATATATACACACATATATATTACACACACATATATATATACACAACATATATATATATACACATATATATATATACACACACACACACATATATATTATATATATATATATATACACATATATTATATACATATATACACACATATATATATATACACACACATATATATATATACACACATATATATATATTATACACACACATATATATATATACACACACACATATATATATATATACACACACACACATATATATATATATACACACACACACATATAATATATATACCACACACACATATATATATACACAAAACTCAGAATGGTTCCCTGAGAACATTATAAAACACAGACCGTGCATGGAACAAGGAACTCTTCTGGAAAATTAAATCCATATAGTCCGAATAAGTAATGGTAATGACAAACACCATAGTTTTTTTCCTTTTCATGATTTAGCCCGACGTGGGCAAAGGGTCTCTCGCAAAGAGATCCCATAAATATAGCTTCCCTCACCAGCTATCTGCAAAGCAGACAGGATCCAGCTTGGGGACGTGGATCTAGGGTTTAAAGCAAGCCTAGATCCCTACACTCAGAACTCTATATAAGTAAAAGACTCGTTGCATTCACGTCGTGTTGAATAAATCAAAGAAAAAGGGGGTAACTATTGTATTTTTAGCCAAAAAAAAACAAACTTAAACCTCAACCGGGACATTGAGCGTCCACTTTTCAAGGCACGAAACACGTCCGTTTAGTATACACAAACTCAGAATGGTTCCCTGAGAACATTATATGTTAAACACAGACCGTGCATGGAACAAGGAACTCTTCTGGGAAAATTAAATCCATATAGTCCGAATAAGTAATGGTAAATGACAAACACCATAGTTTTTTCCTTTTCATGATTTTAGCCCGACGTGGGCAACGGGTCTCTCGCAAAGAGACCATAAATATAGCTTCCCTCACCAGCTATCTGCAAAGCAGACAGGATCCAGCTTTGGGACGTGGATCTAGGGTTTAAAGCAAGCCTAGATCCCTACACTCAGAACCTCTATATAAGTAAAAGACTCGTTGCATTCACGTCGTGTTGAATAAATCAAAGAAAAAGGGGGTAACTATTGTATTTTTAGCCAAAAAAAACAAAACTTAAACCTCAACCGGGACATTGAGCGTCCACTTTTCAAGGCACGAAACACGTCCGTTTAGTATACACAAACTCAGAAGGTTCCCTG